>ML821241.1:64086-80050 GCA_009831015.1 Picea engelmannii
AGAAATTATATATATATAAAACATAAAAATGGTGCAAGGGATAGTTTTTTTTTTTTACCACTTTTTATTTTATAAAACGCACAAAAATGGGGCAAGGGATAAAAATTGTTTTCTATCACTTTTTATTTTATAAAATGTAAAGTAAGTAAATATAAAAATGTTTAAATCTAGTACTTAAAATCACATTTCCAATTTTAAATATAAAAATTTATATTTTTCCAAAACTTAATAAATAATTTTTTATACATTGTAAATTTTGATTTAATAAATATAATTTCTAGGTTGTAAATTTTTCCATTCTTCTTAACTCTCAAACATAAAAGAAGCCTTGAAATGTTAGTTTTTTTACAAAGTTTGATGTAGATATCTTTAATATTTTTTAGGGAGATTGTTTCCAAAATATACATAAATGGGTTACTGAGAGAATCAAAGATATGGTTAGAAGGATAATAATTTAATTTATTAATAATTTAGTTTATAATGAATTTGATTTAACTTTGAGGAATTTAGATAAATTTAGTCATATAATTTATTTGATCATTATAATTTTAACATGACAAATTTTACATTTTTTTTTTTCTTAAAGAGATTGGTGAAAATTATATTAAAAGGTGTGCCAAAAAAAGCAAAAGGGTCTCTCATACAAAATTTCAAAAACAACCCTAGCAGTTATGGAAAAAACAGGTTTTGGACTTCCTTTGATATATCCAACATTCAAATCTATCAAATTTTCGTACAATCTATCATATCGATGCCTAGAGTAGCTTTTGCAAGAACTTTGCCAAGAGTAATATGCAAAAGCAAAACATGCCAAGAAACTAATGTGAATTATTAGGACGGCCTGACTTTGCATCCTTTTGGTCTGGTTCTAAATTGAGATTTGGAATGGTCGGCTTTGGGGTAGGAGATGAAGATTCCTGCTAAGGTACAATGATGGTGCTTTCCGAGGAGATGCTTTCGGGTCTGTTCTTCAGTTCATCTACATCTGCGTGTATGGTCATTTGCTCATCCTTCAATTGATTTTGCTCTTGCCTTTGATGTGCTAGGATTTCCATCACTGTAAGCCACTGGGTGGATAGACCATGAACTTGAACTTGCATGGATTGAACAGTCTGGGTCATCTACTCTCTTTCTTCATCTCCTATTTCTTACTTCCATCTTGCCACCCCTGTTCGACGTCTTGCCATTTTCTTTTGCTTGCACGCTCTTCCTCTGCCCAACAGACTTGTGATTTCCTGTTAACAAGAGTTTGCCAATTGCATAGTGCCCAAGTTTGTCCCAAGGTGGCACACTTATCACACCATATTTAATGCCCCAACCACCGCTTGCCTTAGGTTGAGTAAGAGATTTCCAGCTTGCCAAGTGAAGGCTCCGTTACTCTATGCTGCCTTTCCACATGTAATTTGCGTAGATTTTCCGGATTCAGATGGATATTCCTTTTGGAATTTGTGCCATTATATGCCATTAAACTGGGATTGCTTCCACGACCGATTTTATGAGGATGAGGCGACCTCCCCTGGAGATCCAATAGTTGCACCATAAATTTACTTTTCTCTCCACTTTTGCCACTAGCTAGGACCAATCTTTTATACCATAGTTATTGGGTTTTGTGGCATAACCCGAGTACATGATGCCATCCCCAATCTCTTTTTGAGTAAATGGAAAAAAAACTATTGAAAAGTGAACTGATTTCCTCGCTGCTTGTGGGCATGTAAATGACAGATTTTCTATCATTTATAAGCAGTGTCATTGCAACACTAAAATTATTTAGGATGTCCAATAGAGTCTGACAATATGAAAAATAGAAATGACATAAAATTAAAATATCATCAACAAAAAGTAAATAGTTGTCTGGGCGCCATAAGAGATTCCATGGAAGGCATTGGTTCAACGGGATTCTGTCAGTGCCCTGCTAAGATCTTCCATTACTAAGATGAATAAATAGGGTGATATTGGACAACCTTGTATGAGGCCTCTCCTAGACCTGAAAAATGAGGCGCCTACTCCATTTATTAACATAGCAAAAGAAGTCGAAGTGACTCTTGCCATGATCCAATTAACAACTTGAATATCTAGACCAATATGTAGGAATACTAATTTGAGGAATAACTAGGAAAATCTATCAAAAGCTTTTGATGGATCTATTTTTAGCACTGATACATCTTTATTTTTGGTTTTGATAATATGGATACCCTCCTACGCGACACCTATGGCTTCATGGATCATGAAACCTTTTAGGAAACCAATCTGCTCATGCGATATGTGAGTGAAGAGAAGGGGCTTCATTCATAATGCTATGATTGTAGAGTGTATTGTAGAGGGCTGTGGGTCGGAAATCATCAAACAAGATGGGAAGATCAATTTTTGGAATCAATGCGAGGAAGGTAGTGTTAAAAACATATTTTAGTTTCCCCTTCTTCTTGATCTCTTACAGGACAAGAACGAGATCCTTTCCAACTGTATTGAAGAAATACCGGTAGAAATCTATGGTCAAGCCATCACAACCTTGACTTTTGTCTTTTTTGAAAGTCTCTATAACCCCCTGGAGTTCATCCACTGTTATTTCCTAATTGAAACCTCTATTATCCTCCTGCTCGAGCATTTTTCAGGAAGAGTCTTAAGAGCCAAAGAATATCTTCTATTGATTCATGTTCTTTCTCAACAAAGAGGTTTTTAAATTAGGAGACCCCCAATTCAACAAGCTCTGAGAAGCCCCTTTTTTGTTTCCATGCTGATCCTCCATCTCCGAGATGGTGTTCCGACTCTTTCTATGATTATAATTTTTTTGGAAGAACTTAGAGTTTTGATCTCAAACATTAAGCTAGAGTGCTCTACTCTTACATCACCACTTATGTTCATTCTGTAAGAGAATGGCATGGTGCTTATCCTCCAATTTTTTGATTTGTTCCTTTATTTCAAATTCAACTGCATTTTTATCAATGGCCTGAGCATACAAGGCCTCCAGTTTTTGTTTTGAAATTATAAGTTCCTTCCCTTGCTCTATTCGACAATCTTTGGCCCATGAAGATGCTACCTTTTTCATATTATGGAGATTCTTGAAAATATGATCGCTAGCTGATAAACCCCTTAACAACGAAAAAGGAATTCAGGTAGAAAGAACTAGATTCTTGAATTCTTCAATGTGCGCCCAACATGAGATGTATTTAAAGGGTTCACCAGGTTTTGGATCCACTTTCCCAATTTCTAAGAAAATTGACCAATGATCAGAACAACAAACCGATCTTAGTCAGGAACGATAATTACTAATGGATTGGATTAATTCTTCCTTGAAAAGGAATTGGTCTAGACACTTGTGGATGCTTTCATCTCCTTTTTAGTTATTATACCAAGTAGGTTTTAGGACCACTGGTTTGACATCCATGATCTTGCTAGCTTCAAATTTCTCTGAGAAGAAGTTTGAGAGTTTATCCTCTCGTCCCTGGACCCCCAAAATATCGTCTTTATTGACAGTAAAATTTAAGTCACTTCCTAGAATAAGACTTTCATCCAACTCTTGACTCGAACCAAGGGTTTTGCTCTAGAATGCTTCCTTTCCAATGTATGGGCCATAAATGTTGAGGAATTTTACATGGCGATTTAATTCCAGACCGAAGATATCAGTAAAAATCCCCAAAGCGATAGAGTAGGAATTGGTGAGAGTCATCCTAGGGGATAACCCAATAATCAAACCTTTCAATAAACCTGCTAAATTTGTTCCAACAAAATGCCAACCAGGGAAGAGTCGCTTAAGGTAAAAAATAAAAGAATCAAAGCTACATGTTATCCCCTAGCCTAGGGATAACTAAGGAGATTATGTCTCGAGGCCCACAGGTCCTAGACATGGAGTACCGAGAGCCATATTGACTTGAGCTTGGCCCTGGAGGGCCCATCCTTTTTCTTCAACGCCTCCATCCTATCAGCAACAACAACATCCATCCCATCGGCCTGGTCCTTCAACAACAGTGGGTCTTACTCCATCAGGTAATGAGTCCGGGTATCATGGTGTGTGTCACTATGATTCTCAAAACATTTGAATATGGGCATTTCATTCTCTTTTTCTTCATGACGTGTGCTTGAACTGTATGCCTTTTGACTTGTCCATACCAGGGGGGGGGTGACAAAATTCCCTAGCAAGTTGGTTCCCTTAGGAGTGGGTTGTCACTGGGTGGGTTAATGAAAGGCCATCGTCCATTCCTACCATACTTATCACTTTTCATTATTTTCCCTTTCATCCATCCCCTGCATTGGTTCGGGCATTGGGTTTTCCAAGCTAGCAAAGGGTTGTACCTTGCCTTGTGGGAAGAAGGGACTAAAGGTCTAGAGGATAAAAGTAGCTGGAAAAAGATAAAATCCAAAAGAACAAAACCTTCAGATGCTTCTCCCAGGGATCCCCGAGAAGCAATAAAGGCTTCTCAGTGAGAAAAGGAGGGACCTATAAAATAATAAACTCAAGACCTAGTTGGAGGATAGGGGGTCTCATCATGAGCCAGCCTATTAGGTCCATGGGCATGTAGTGGTATGACACTACCATTYAGCTGGTCACCATGCCAGGGTAGTGGCTCTTGGTGGCATAGCCAAGAGAAAGGGGGTMTCATCACAAGCCAACCTTCTCATCTCTGTGAAATGCTTGTGGGTAAAGCTATCACCAYGCCAGGGCAGTGTCCCCCAACTATTCTCTTGAAAGAAAAAGCAATAAGATAAAAAGGTAAAAATGTATTGAATGYGCTTGGAAAYATTTRCATCCATGACAAGGTGCAACTCACCMTCTTCAGAGGCACCCACAAGTAATCCATACATTTCCCTATCATCACTACACCCATTGCCCAAACATCCACATACCMTCTCATCCACTTACATGACCTAGATTGATCTTCACCTGGAAACATCCCACATCTAAGGAGAGTAAGCTCATTAGGACGTCCTAAAACCCTCTCCAAACATGGCTTGTAGAATAACATAACGTCTTTGAGCACTTGTCTGGGAAAGGGGGGTTTTATGCACCGCTTTAGATAACTTGATTATTAGATATGACTGACATTGTTATGATCCCTGTGACTTATGATCCCATGGAGGGCGTACTTGTTGTTGTTGCAGGACCATGCCTGACGGACAGGTACACATGGGGAGATGATTAGCTCGGACCTCCATAGAGATAAAATCCCACTAGATGGATGTTGAGACCCCAGCAAGGGGCAGACATATACCAGAGGCTTTCACCAGAGAGAGTGGAGGACGTTCCAACAAAGACAACATGGTAGGCCTGGACCCAAGGGGGTCTTTCCCTCCCACATGATTTTGGCCCCTGGAGGCCCTTGACGTCATCATTTAGAGCCTTGACGTCACCTAGTTGAGGTGTCCAGCTTGAGGACGGTTTGGGTTGGCACGTATGGTAGTTCTTGAGGGGTTTTGAGCCCCAATGTTTCACTTGGAGGGCTAGTGTTCCAACAGAGAGGCTAACGTCACCCTAGGAGGGGCATGACATCACCCTAAAAAGATAAAATTAGGGTTTTATTGGATAATTTTGTGTAAAATTGGATTTTCTCATGTAAACTGGCCATGTCAGCATTTTTGAGCTAATTTTGTAATTAAAGGTAATTTTCATGGTATAAATAGGGGATTTTCCCCTTGTATTTTTTCATGATTCATTCACTCACCAAGTGAGGTCTGAAATTTGTGCCCTTTTTAAGGGTTATTGGCTGAAATTTTAGGCACACTTCTTGGAGGAGGCTAAATTTGGTGTTTTTTGACATTTTCTTGGTGGAAGATCTTCAACCAGGCTAATTGCTAGATTATTCTTGGTGGATGTAAGTGAATTTATGCAATTCTTCTTTACTTTGAATGGTTATAGTACATTTACTTTGAATTTTTCCAAGATTATGAAATTGTTAGCTTAAAACCCTAGGAGATCAAGCACATGTTATTTTCCTTGTCTCGACAACTTTTCAACTACTAGATTGTGCTAGAAACCCTACCTTTTGAAGCATTGTTCTAGAGCCCTGCCATTGTAGCACTCTAGCATCATTTGTTTCATCAAGCCATTGTCTATTTCAAGCTTAAGATAAAGAAGAAGGAAAACCACTAGGGCCTAGGGTTAACTACTTCCTAGTAGCCGTTTTCCTTCTAAGGCTTATTGATTGAGGCCTTGGGTTACCAACACCTCAATCATCATCCGTGTTTGTCCTTAGCTCATACATTATCATTTGTTTCCTTTAGGTTTTGTGCTGCAAAGTGACTCCATTAACCCTAAAGACACTGATCTAGACCTTGGATTTGATTGATTGATGAGAAAAACACTTAAAACTTTTACCTCAAGCTATCTACTAACCTTTCCTAACCCTAGATTAGACTAATTCACTAACCTTCTTGCTATTGTTACAAAATTAAGCTACAACCAATTATTACTGCAGTAAAAGCACTTAAAAGAAATTACAAAATTTGATTTTTACGTTGCCTAATTAGTTTCTGACAAGTGCTAGGATATTGTTATTGTTGGATTATCATTTTGGGCCATTGTGAAGCTTATTTAAGGCATTGATTGTGAAGCTATCATCTTGTATACATTGTTGTTATAAAATTTCCGTTTGCTTCATCTTGCATCAACTTATTGCTTTTATCAACAAGTCCAAGGTTTTATGAAGCACTAACATCAAATTGCACTTGCAAAAGATATTGTTTTCTTGTTGCTTTGTTTTGGGTAGGTACACTCAAGCATATCATTGCTTCATTTGCTAAAACCTTGGGACTTTCTAATCATTGTGACTTGTGAGAGGGGACATATTTTATTGACACTTCAACCTTTGCCTTCTTAAACCCCTAGGTCATCGGGGATGTCTCCCCCAGACTATTATCCCTAAATAGAAAGAGGTGTCTTATTAAGGTGACAGTGATAGGACAACCTCATGTTACGCCAAATTTCCTTCCTTTAGCCTTTTCCTTTGGGACAAGTACAAATTGTGCGATAACATTTTGACGCTACTGTCGGGGAACGTTGAGTCAATTCTCCTCAAAGACGACTCTTTTTCGGTAAGCCTTTCCTCAAAGCCTTCATTTTACAAAGCTTACCTGGCGACTCCACTGAGGGTGATCCCCTCATCCCTTTGATAGTTTCGAGAAAATTATTTGGTGACTCCACTAATGACAAAACCAACCATGACTTCTCAAAGGGACCCGAGAAATTTCAAACCTTTAGACATGAGTAAAATCCCTGGATACCCTCGACAAATGCCCCCGAAGTACAAGAAATAGCTCCCTAGATTCACTGGTAGTGATGGGGAGAGAGACGACTTTCACATGGCTGACTTCAGGGCCTTCTTTCAATTCCACCCCATCAGTGATGATGTTGAAGATTTGGTAATGAAACTCATATCTACCACTCTTCATGGAAATTCTAGGGAGTGGTATGACGAACTCCTTGATGCTAGCATCACATCTATGGACCAATTGGAAGAAACCTTTCTGAGAAGATGGGGTATTAAGTTGGAAGACATCCCAATACTACTAAAAATACCCGAGCATGTAAAGAAAACTGAGAATGACACTATCATAGAGTTCCAAGATATGTTCGAGGACTTGTTATTTCGAATTCCTAGAATTTATCATCCTGAGGACAAGTACATCTTTTATCTCTATACCAATGCACTCTTGGTGCATTTAGGGTTTTCCATGAGAAAAAAATACCCAAAAACACTTCATGAGGCTCGTAACATGGCTAGAGAAATCGAGGAAAATATCTCCTTGTCCATTGAACGGCACCTCTTTACCCCAGATTTTCTTAGTTTGCAGAGATTGGTTTCCTTTGAGACCTATATTGATAATTTCCAAGAAGAAGGGGAACAAATCATCGACCAACAAGAGGTTGAGGAGAAGGATCCTAATGAGGTCTTCCAATCCCATGGGGAGGAACATGGGATTACTCATTCTTATTCCGAGGAGGATGAAGAAGTGGTTGAAGAGCGAGAACGTGAAAATATCAAACATGATGATGAAGCATTGATGTGTTCTCCTCCCTCTGATGAAGCCATCCAAAATCTTATTTTTCCTGCACAATAAGAAGAGGATGAGGTTAGTCACTTTCCTTTTCAGGATTTTTATAATACCTTAATCTATGATTCAGAGAGTGAAGGAGAAATGTAATCCTCAGGCAAGGAAGATCCTCTTTGTTGTACAATTGAAGATGTAGGGTAAAGTCATGAGGATGAAACAATGATGCATGTTGTTTCATTTGATGAAGTCATACAAGTCCTCGAAGCTCCTGCACAAGAATAAATAAACACGATGAGTTACCTTCCTTTCCAAGATTTAAATGATGCTTTGTTTTATGATTTGGAAAGACAAGAGGTACTAGAGGAGCCCTTGGATGCATTAGATCCTTCATGAATGAAAAGGGTAGTGACATTGTTGATAATATTGATGAGTTCATACATGTTGGAAAGCATAAGTGGAATGTCATTGGTTCTAATGAGGATCCCACTTACGACATTGAAGGTCATTTCCAAAATTTTCATTTACAACTATCATATGAGGTTACTAATTTTGAGAATTGGAAACAAGGAGATGATATAATTACAGATACTTTCCAAACACCCAGGGATGACCTAGTCCTATTTTCCCCTGATGATTTTTGGTCATGCCTTGAGGATTTTGAGTGTTCCTATGAGCATTCCGATTTATTTTATGAAGAAAATTATCAACCAACTCAGATCTTGATAAGAGTGAGGAAGTTGCTTGCCTGAAGCAGGATACTTGTGATAATATTTTCTACCTCCCTTTGATTACTTTACCTTACTATGTTACTAAGGGTATGGTTTGGAAACATGTCCCTTATCCCAAGTCTTATGTAGGAAAAAGCCTCCGTTTGGATTTTAGGGGAAGGTTGGGTACCTTAAGAAGACGCTTATTATCACAGTCTTCCAGCTTCCCCTTAAGAAATTGTCAGTCATCCTTTAAGTTCTTGTCAGCCCATTCCCAAGCCTTAGATTGTGAAGATGTCTGAGGTGGCCAACCTTCAGACTCTTTGAGTCAGTCTATTGAACCTTTGACTTTTCACGATCCCTTTCTGAGATGGATTGAGAACTTTCTTGAGAGTATGACTTGGCATGATTTTGTCCCTCCCTCCCGCCTCCATGAGCTATAATTTACGGATTCTAATGATGCCATACATTTGCTAACTCATGTTGTTTTTGTCCTTAACTTGTCATTGTTTTGGTTTATGATCAAACACAAAGGCATGTATTATGAGGCATTGCTAGGATGGCTTCACTGGCTATTTGAGTACACCTAGCATTCAACCAATAGGTAAGTAGAGGTCATAGGTTATACCAAATATGTTGAGGTTCTCATGCGCTCTAAGGTGAGAACATGTCCCCGAGTTGGAGCTAGATGTTATCCCCTAGCCTAGAGATAACTAAGGATATTATGTCTCGAGGCCCACAGGTCCTAGACATAGAATACTGAGAGACATATTGACTTGAGCCTGGCCCTGGAGGGCCCATCCTTTTTCTTCAGTGCCTCCATCCTGTCAGCAGCAACAACATCCATCCCATTAGCCTGGTCCTTCAACAACAGTGGGTATTTATCCATGAGATAATGAGTCTGGGTATCATGGTATGTGTCACTCTGATTCTCAAAGCATTTGAATATGTGCATTTAATTCTCTTTTTCTTCATGACATGTTCTTGGACTTTATGCCTTTTGACGTGTCCATACTTGGGGGGTGACAGAATGCCCTAGCAAGTTGGTTCCCTTAGGAATGGGTTTCCACTGGGTGGGTTCATTAAAGGCCATCATCCAGTCCCACCATACTTATCACTTTTCATCATTTTCCCTTTCATCCATCCCCTGCATTGGTTCGAGCATTGGGTTTTCCAAGCTAGCAAAGGGTTTTACCTTGCCTTGTCGGAAGAAGGGGCTAAAGGCTCAGAGGGAAAAAGTAGCTGGAAAAAGATAAAATCCAAAAGAACAAAGCCTTCAGATGCTTTGCCTAGGGATCCCTGAGAAAGCAATAAAAGGATTCTCAACAAGAAAAGGAGGAACCCATAAAATAATAAACTCAATACCTAGTTGGAGGATAGGGGGTCTCATCACGAGCCAACCTATTAGGTCCATGGACATGTAGCAGTATGACACTACCATTCAACTGGTCACCACGCCAAGGTAGTGGCTCTTGGTGACATAGCCAAGAGAAAGGGGGTCTCATCATGAGCCAAGTTTCTCATCTCCGTGAAATGCTTATGGGTAATGTTGTCACCACTAGTCACCACACCAGGGAAGTTTCCCCCAACTATTATCTTGAAAGAAAAAGCAATAAGATAAAAAATTAAAAAGGCATTGAATGGGATTGGAAACATTTTCATCCATGACAAGGTGCAACTCGCCCTCTTCAGAGGCACCCACAGGTAAGCCATACATTTCCATGTCATCATTGCACCCATTTCCCAAACATCCCCATACGATCTCCTCCAATTACATGACCTAGATTGGTATTCACCTAGAAACATCCCACATCTAAGGAGAGTCAGCCCAATAGGACATCCTAAAACCCTCTACAAACCTGGCTTGTAGAATAGCATAACGTCTTTGAGCACTTGTCTGGGAAAGGGGGGTTTTATGCACATGTTTAGATAACTTGATTATTTATGTGATTGACATTTCTATGATCCCTGTGACTTATGAGCCCATGGAGGGCGTACTTGTTGTTGTTGCAGGACCATGCCCGATGGACAGGTACACATGAGGAGATGATTAGCTCGGACCTCCATAGGGATAAAATCCCACCAATTGGATGTTGAGACCCCAACAAGGGACAAACATATACCAGAGGCTTGCACCGGAGAGAGAGGAGGATGTTCCAACAGAGACAACATGGTAGGCATGGACCCAAGGGGGTCTTGCCCTCCCACATAATTTTGGCCCCTGAAGGCCCTTGATGTCATCATTCAGAGCCTTGATGTCACCTAGTTGAGGTGTCCAGCTTGAGGACGGTTTGGGTTGGCACGTATGGCAGTTCCTAAGGGGTTTTTAGCCCCAACATTTCACTTGGAGGGATAACGTCCCAACAAAGAGGCGAATGTCACCCTAGGAGGGGCATGATGTCACCCTAAAAAGATAAAATTACGGTTTTATTGGATAATTTTGTGTAAAATTGGATTTTTTCATGTAAACTGGTAATGTTGGCCTTTTTTACCTAATTTTGTAATTAAAGGTCATTTTCATTGTATAAATAGGGGATTTTCCCCTTGTATTTTTTCATGATTCATACACTCACTAAGTGAGGTCTGAAATTTATGCCCTTTTCAACGGTTATTGGCTGAAATTTGAGGCACACTTCTTGGAGGAGGCTAAATTTGGTGTTTTTTGGCATTTTCTTGGTGGAAGGTCTTCAACTAGGCTAATTTCTAGATTATTCTTGGTGGATGTAAGTGAATTTATGCAATTCTTCTTTAATTTGAATGGTTATAGTACATTCACTTTGCATTTTTCCAAGATTATGAAATTGCTAGCTTAAAACCCTAGGAGATCAAGCACATGTTATTGTCCTTGTCTCAATAACGTTTCACCTACTAGATTGTGGTAGAAACTCTACCTTTTGAAGCATTGTGCTAGAGCCCTGTCATTGCAACACTCTAGCATTATTTGCTTCATCAAGCCATTGTCTATTTCAAGCTTGAGCTAAAGAAGAAGGAAAACCGCTAGGGCCTAGGGTTACCTACTTCCTAGTAGTCGTTTTCCTTCTAAGGTTTGTTGATTGAGGCCTTGAGTTACCAACACATCAATCATCATCCTTCTTTATCGTTAGTTCATACAATATCATTTGTTTCCTTCAATTTTGTTGCTGCAAAGTGACTCCATTAACCCTAAAGACATTGATCTAGACCTTGCATTTGATTGATTGATGAGAACAACACTTAAAACTTTTACCTCAAGCTATCTACTAACCTTTCCTAACCCTAGATTAGACTAATTCACTAACCTTCTTGTTGTTGTTACAAAAGTAAGCTACAACTAATTATTACAACAGTAAAAGCACTTAAAAGCTATTACAAAAGTTGATTTTTACATTGCCTAATTAGTTTCTTACAAGTGCTAGGATATTGCTATTGTTGGATTATCATTTTGGTCCATTGTGAAGCTTATTTAGGGCATTGATTGTGAAGCTATCATCTTGTATACATTGTTGTTATAAAAATTTTGTTTGCTTCATCTTGCATCAACTTATTGCTTTTATCAACAATTCCAAGGTTTTATGAAGCGCTAACATCAAATTGGACTTGCAAAAGATATTGTTTTCTTGTTGCTTTGTTCTGGACAGGTACACTCAAGCATATCATTGCTTCATTTGCTAAAACGTTGGGACTTTATGATCAGTGTGACTTGTGAGAGGGGACATATTTGATTGACACTTCAATCTTTGCCTTCTCAAACCCCCAGGTCACCGAGGACGTCTCCCTTGGGCTATCATCCCTAAATAGAAAGATGTGTCTTATCAAGGTGACAGTGATAGGACAACCTCCTATTACGCCAATTTTCCTTCCTTTATCTTTTTCCTTTGGGACTAGTACAAATTGTGCGATAATAGTACCCATAGTTTCTAGTAAAAGAATTATATTAGGATTCGTGTTATTATAGAGACTATAGAGGGACAATTTCTTGGCTTGCCTGCCTAAGCCACAAATGTTTATATAAGCAATGATCATTGAGGAACTTTTTGAGGGGTCGTCCTTTCTCTAAGGAGCTCGGTAATTAGCTTTTGTTCTCCTTGGAAAAGATCACGATACGCTCTCTCTTGAGCATGTTTAATGGATGATTTTCGTCCAACTTTGGCGTGGTGGGGGGGGAGGGCGGGAAGTATTTTACCGGGTCAGGGCCTAGGACGCCCAAGAAACCCAAAGAAAGGCCCATAGGACGAAGAAGGTAAGGGTATATCCCTGACGAGCAATAGGCCGACTATGAGTAGGCGAGACTCATCCTAGGGCGGGATCTAGTGGGAGCTAGTGATAAATGTAATGGGTGAAACCCGAGAGGGATATTGTCAAAGGAAGGTACCTGGGTAGAAACAAGCGAGATCTCTGCTGAGGGGATAGTTTTGATTGGTGCTCCCATTTTAGAAGAATGAACAAACTCTATAGGTGAGGATCATGGAGGAGAGATAGGAAAACTCGGGAGGGGAAACGTACCAGAACCTTGAAGAGGATAAAGTGATGCTTCCCAGAGGGAGGCCAAAGAAAAATGTTGAGACTCTGACAGCTCCAAGTCACCAGACAATAAGTTTAGCACCAAAGACAACCCCTACTTCTATGTGGGATCACATGAGTTTGTCTTTGCATGCAGCTCTTGAACCAGTTCCAATTGTTCCATAACTTTTCCCTTGTGAAGAATGGTATCATAAATCTTTGAATGAACTGCATCAGCCAAAGAAGCAATTTTATGGGAGAAGAAAATTTATCGAGGAGACGGCAAGGGGTCACGAGGAACGAGCTAGTCAAAATTTCGAAATCCCAACTTGCATTCTGCATGGAGGTGACAATGAGCACATCTGAATGACAGGTGGAGATAATCTGATTGTTGGGTATATGTTTTATCTCCTAAAACAATGTCCATTGATTAATACAAACCAATCATGGGATCAACATCAACCATAATTTGTGCAATTGAGCGATAGTTGGATGTTTTATATCGCTTGTCCGTCGTGATGTAGTTACCCATAACTTTTCCTATAGCTCGAAACCCCTTGTCCGACCAGAAATCAATTGGAAGATTCAGAAGCTTGATCCAAATAAGGAGACTGGAGAGGCTCTCCTCGTGAGCGTTGAAGAGAGGATGCAACGACTTTGAGAAAAAGAGGTGGTGATCCAAATACCATTGATCGGTTAGTATTGCTTTCACGTTTACTTTGTTATGGAAAATGACCCCCATCCATCCTCGGGAGAGAAGGTGACAGATCGACAAGTATCCAAGGGATAACTGCCAATCCTTTTTCCATCCAAGCTAAAACTGTATTGTAAGCCATATTCCTTCCCACGAATTTTTCGACGATTGCATCACCATGTAGCTTGGCGATTTTTGAAACCTGTAGATCTTTGCCCACAACCAGGGAAACACGAACCCCCCTCCTCCCCCGAGGTTTTTTTGTTTTCTTGCATTTTTTTATTTGAATGTGAACAAAATTCATCAACTGGTTCTGCCTTTTTCTCCAGGGACGGGCAGTTCACAAAGGCTTCGGCCTGAAACCTTTTCTTTTATGTAGAAACATTTTTCATAGTTTGTGGGGTCTAGATTTATGCATGGCGGAGGCGATTTGGATGGGGGGGAGGAAATGGACTTTGCTTCATTCCATGAGTACCCTTGTGTACAACTGTGTTGAAAGATGACCTTGGGATTGGTGGGATCCATCGTGGAACCCAAGGAGATGAGGTGGCCGGAGGATTATCCAGTCTGAGAACTGACAGAGTGTAATGTTCCCAACCCAATATGCTAGGAACATTGCGTTTTTCATTGATTTTTATGTGTTTTCTGGTTGTGGCATTTCGTCAAACACTTTGCACACTTAAGTCTCATGAGTTGTGCTAGGGTTTAATGTGATGGTTTAATGTGTGTTTGCAGCCAATAATCAAAGAATATACAACAATGGAATGTACTCAACGAGATGCAAGATCAACAACACAAGAAATAACCATAAATACCTCAAATCTAATTTATTAATAATAGATCTTTGACCTCATACAAAATGGTGCAACTATGTTAAGGGAAGTTCCCATGACAAGACACAGAAGCCCAAAGATGAGACTGAGAAACTACATAGTCACTCTGAAAGAGGAGGAAGTTCCCGAGGGAGACAAAGTGGTGGTAGAAACCCTTTTCCTAGAGGAAGAGGAAGAGACAGAGGAGGAGAGGTGAAATGTTATACATGTGGAAAGACAGGACAAATGTCTTGGGAATGCCCTGAAATAAAGAAAGAAGGAGGTGAAGCTCACATTTCGGAAGTGCAGAAGCGGAATGTTGAAGCAGAAGGTGCAGAGGATGGGAGATCTCTGATGATGAATAAATTTCTCTTAAATCCAGAGCCAGAGGTTGAAAATCCAGTGCAGAGGAACAATTTGTTCAGGACAACTTGCAAGACTAAAGACAAAGTATACAAGGGATAATTGACAGTGGGACCACTGATAATTTAGTATCCATAGAAATGGTGGAGAAGTTGGAGCTGGAGACAATTGCACATTCGAGTTTGTATAAGGTCTCATGGTTGCAGAAAGGTCATCAGGTAACGGTAACTAAACAATGCCTTGTTGAATTTAAAATAGGAGGATATAGGGACGAGATTCTGTGTGATGTAATCCCCATGGATGTATGTCATGTTTTGTTGGGGAAACCATGGCAGTAAGGAATGCCATTCATGATGGGAGGAAAAATACTTATACTTTGGAAAATAATGGTAGGATGCACATGTTGTTGTCGATTGAGGAAAAGAAAGTAAAGGAAGAAGCCAACACGAGCATACTTCTCATGAGTGGGAAGGAACTCCTAAGTGAATTTAAGAAGGAACATGAGATGCAGTTTGTTGTAGTGAGGAAGCCAAAAGTTATTCTTACAAGTACTTCTATGGAGGATCTGCCTGAGGAAGCTTGGGAACTATTGGAGAATTTTGTCGACATAGTAGTGGATGAGTTTCCAAGCTCATTGCCACCTATCAGAAGTATCAACCATCACATTGACTTAATACCAGGAGTAAGTCTACCAAACAAAGCAGCGTACAGATTGACACCTCAAGAGAATGAGGAGGTAAAGAGACAAGTCTAGGATTTGATGGACAAATGTTTGGTTAGAGAAATCTTGAGTCCATGCGCAGTACCAACTGTGTTGAGTCCGAAGAAAGATGGAGGATGGAGAATGTGTGCAGACTCAAGAGCCATAAACAAGATCACCATTGGGTACAGATTTCCATTGACAAGGATGGATGACTTAATGGATT
>ML821243.1:8062-36259 GCA_009831015.1 Picea engelmannii
CCAGTTTTCAGGAGAACGATATGCCGAGTCGCGATATTGCGATGCGGCGATCATTAAGGCTTAATATAATTATGTCGCGATTTCGCGAATCGGGGTTTTGGATAATTTAACTTTATGAAAGGAAATGCCGAGAGGCGATGTGCTGAGAAGCGATATGCCGAGGACCAAGTTTAACGATGGTTAGTTTTTTTTACTCTTGGTTCTTGACTAAGGCTTACCGAAAAGATTTATCGCGTTCCCGGCTCTCGGGGCTATAAAAACAAAGATTTAGACTCGACGAATGCTGAGTCACGAAACCCCGATGATGTCTAATCAAGGGTTAAATGGTTTACCATAGTTAATGCCTTGGGTGAAAATTTGAAAGAGTGAGTTCGCAGCTTCGCGACTCGGGACTTGTAAATTCGAATATCTAAAACGCCCAACTGGCGACATCCCGAAATGAAACAAGAGAGCAACATTCTTGAGAAAAAACGAAATTTTATTGAAAGCACAAAAAACGCATTGCTATTCATGTGACAAGATTTGAAAGCTTTATGATGTTCGTAAAGAGAAGAAAAACATCTTCAGATTTCAAGTATCAGACTTTGAAAATTCGGGCAGGGTGAAAGAACAAGTGCGGCTCCAACACCTGGTGTCCAACAGTGACTAGAGGCTTGACCAAAATGTGTTTAGGAACCTGTTATCATGATCTATGATGATGGTATGAGATATCCCAAAATGGACCCACACTCGTTCAAAGAATATCTTTGCAATGCACTGCGCAGTGATACTCTTCTTGTAGGCTGTTAGAATGGCCATCTTAGAAAATCGATCAACCACCACAAAAACACAAGAATTTTCCCTGCTTGGTTGAATGAATGCTATACATGTAGTCCATAGAGATGGACTCCTGGGGCCTATCGAGAGTAGGGAGAGGGGCATACAAGCCTTGCTTCTTAATGGTTGGTTTGGAAATAATGAAAGCATTGCAAGACCAAATCTACTTTCCAAATTCCTGTTGAAGTTTCAAACAATAGAAATACTTCTGCAACACTACCACTCTCTTTTCCACAATAAAGTGTCATGCCTCCTCTATAGTGAGCTTCCCAAATCAACTTCGCTCTCTCCCTTGAAGGAACACAAAAATGGCTGAGATGGCATAACAACCCATCCTGAAGATGAAAGTCAATGACAAGTATGCCTGCACTTAGCATCTGGTAAGTGCTAGTGAAGTCAGGATCACTCTCTTATATTTGGGGCCACTTCGAGGCCTCATATCTACAAGATTGGAGCATCGTGGTTAATTATACAACTGGAGCTAGAATGAGGCAATTAATGATTTGATTGGTGCTCCTTGTCTTATATGTGATGGTGAGATGAAATTGCTGCAAGTATTTGGACCACTTTTTATGGCACTCATTTTACAATTTTCCTTGTGTCTGCATGAACTACAGAGGCTTGTGATCACTGTGGATGACTGTCTCCTTCTCGAGAATGTAATGCTTCCATTGGTGACAAGATTGTATAATGGAATACATTTTTTTATCATAAGTGGGGTAATTATGGACTTCATTTGATAATGTCTCACTATGATAGGCCACTGGATGAATGTGCTAAGTGAGAAATGAACCCACAACATAATTGGAAGCATCTGTCTCAATATCAAAAGGTTGTTTCATATCGGGTAACGAGAGCATCGAGGCTGAGCACAACAAATGTTTTTGATCATCAAATTCTTTATGTTGCAACTGTACCCACACGAATTTTGTTTTTACACCACCCTTGGTCACTTGGACGAGGGTCCATACGATATGGGAGAATCCCAACACGAACCTACCATAGAAATTGAAAATTCCCAAGAAACTTCGAAGCTCGGTTATTGTGGTTGGGGCTGGCCAGTCACGAATTACCTAGATCTTGGCTATATCCATGTGTAGACCATGCTCATCAACAATGTATCCTAGGTATTGGACCCTACTCATATCGAAGGATCATTTTTCCAAGTTAGCATATAACTTGTGTTGTCGCAGAGTGTGAAGTACCTACTGAATATGCTACAAGTGTTCCTCCCAATTCTTGTTGAAGATGAGTATATCATCCATATATACCACCACAAAAGAATTGGTGAAAGGCTACAAGATATCATCCATCAACCTCATGCAAGTGGCTAGAATGTTCATAACACCAAAGGGCATTACCAACCATTCAAAAAGACCCTCTTTGGACTTGAAATCAATCTTCCATACATCAATTTGTTCTATTAGGACCTGGTGGTATTCAGACTTCAGGTCAATCTTATTGAAGCACTTGGATCCCTTGCAATGGTCATAAAAGGTCATTAATTTAGGGAATTAGGTATCGGTTCCTGATTGTGATTTTTTTTAGGGCCCTGTAATCAATTCATAGTTGTTAGGTCCCGCATTTATTATACATGAGTACACTTTCACTTTTGCAGGGTGAGGTTCTTGGTTGGATGTTCCCCTTTTCGAGAAAATCTTGGATCTGGAACTTGATTTCCTCATTTTCCATAAGAGAGCGATGATAGACTGACCCATTGGGTAGAGGTGTGTCGGGGGTCATATTGATTGAATGCTTGACCTGATAGTGTAGAGGTGCCCCAATGGGTGAGGAGAATATGTATTTGTATTCCTCCAAAACCTTGTCCACCTTCGTTTGTTTCATGGAGAGGCCCTGTGCGGAGGCCATGGATGTGGCTGCAACCTTTTTTTTAAATTTTCGAGAGAATCATAAATAAGAAAAATTTCCCAATCTATGAAATGACCTTCCTCTACTGCTTAGGAGAGATCAAATAAATTGTGATAGGTGGAGATACCTCTGGTATCCTGTACAGTTTTCTAGCCAAAGTAATAATAATACCACAAGGTCTAGACTCATATACAACATGACATTTCCACTGGTAAGGTTGGCCTAAAATAACATAACAAACTTTAAAGGGCAAATATCACACAATACCTCATCCTTGAAGGGCTTGATGTCATAGGGTAGGCGACATTGTTGGATGATGCAAAGGTATCTCCCTTGGCGGAGCCACCCCATGGGGTAAGGTTGCAGATGTGGTGTTGTTGGTGTTAGCATTGAGAGTCACCCTCAGATTGTGGGAGGATAAGCCCAATACCCATCATAGTTTTTGGTGGATGTTGGTTTTATATGAGTGGAGGTCAATGGACAAAACTCAAAATATGAATGATGTTCAACACAAAACTGGACAAGAAATGCACAGGGAAGTGAGGGCCACATTAACTTCAGTCAGTGAATTGAGTTTAATTGTGAGTAGAGGTAAGACTTAGTGAGAAAAAAGAACAAGACTGTTATGGGCATCAGGATTTCAAGAAACTTGGAGAAGAAAAAATCAGACTCAATATCACTCTTAAGCTCAAGCTTTAGAGAATAAAAGATGTCTAAACAACACATTCATAACAACACAATGATCAAACCTACATCATGATGCAGATACAACAACTCGACTGGATCCTCCATGTTCGAGCCATTCAGTGTAAGAGGGAAAATGATAACAATGAACCCGACTAAAACCCATCACAATACCACTGTAATCAAACCTACATTACAACAACATAACAACCCTCGACCGGATCCTCCATGCCTGAGTGTTTTAGCATAGTTTTTAACGAGAGATGAAAAGAGGGTGACTTCTATTAATCTGAAAGTCTCAAATTTGATACATAACCAGAGAACAGTTCTAGCATAAAAACATTACAAAAAATAGGGATCTTTGCTCAACTAGTTGACCACACTGACCAAATATCAAAACTAACTAATTATACTCAAAACAATTCACCACTACGACGAGCACGATCAGGCCCCTGCATTCAAGGATTTCCGTCTGCGTCTTCTCTGTCAGAATGACTAGGCATTCTTTTGTCATAAACAAGATCAGATCAACATGGGTTTTGCAAGAAAATATTCTCATAGGAGTACCACAAGCTGATGGTTCAGTTCCCATGGCCAGACCTACCATACCTTCCATTTATGGAGTGAGCCGAGGTTTCAACCACCACTCCTTTTTTCATTAAATACCTTCATCGGGATCAAGAGGAGGATTAACACCCAGGGATATGCCATGTGATGCTAGAGGCTCTTTGAGTCAACCCGACACCTTGAAACCATGATAATCTCATTCTGTGACTAACACGGGCGTTTTTCAGCCCTTGATGCAGATCTTGTGAAACATGAACCCTTTCTTTTGCGCTCCCAAGGCTTCTTGTGCCGACTTTTTCTCCACTGCATTTCCTGCATGTGACCTCGAGCCATTACCCAACGCTCATCTCTAAAGGCGCTTAGAGATTTTTCCCTTCGGATATTTTCACAACACTTAGACCAAATACTTCCAAATGCCTGCTTTGACGAAATCACCTGACTCCGATTGATGGTTGGATCTTCTTTGCATCCGACTGCTGTGATTTCTTCCTTGGAACCCCGAGCTACCAGCTCCATGTGACAAGCGCTCACCTTTCTTTATGGACCCGCTTTCCATATGACCACAGGCTATGACCATGGGCCCAATTCCTGGGCACTTCGTGACTTCGTGCTCCGCAAACTTGCACCGTGATCCATGTTAAAACCTCTTATTCGTGAAACTGCGAATCTAGTGATATGGCACCGCTTGCCCTTTTGGATCGGACGATCCATATCTATTTCTCACTTCACACTTTTCTAAATCTGCGCCCTTCCCCTAGCCAATCCTTCGAACTACAAACTCACGAAGACACCTATCTATCGCCACGTGCTCCTATGGGTCTGCAACCACGATCTCTTCATATTTTTCACCTTCGAGAAACTTTAAGATAACACACTCCACAACTCTCAATCTCCAGAACGTGAATGGTCTCTGCATATGGAGATCGACAGTCCTTATCGACTGATGATCAATGACTTAGATCATACCTTTACTCTACTTCCAAACTTTGGGCTTTGGCACCTTGACACTTCGACGCTTTGGGCCTTTGAGACTTGGGAAAATTGTGCATCCCTCACTTTAGTTTTATCGAAATGACTTTCTCTGCAGCTCAAATTTGGTGCCACGGGTCCTGCTGGATCGGACGACCCATGCTAATTTCAAGTTTCATAACTTCAGACCTTTGAAGAAAAAATTTAACAACATTTCGAACTCCCGATTCCCATGATAATCTTCCATTGTTGATCTCTCCCAATAATATCTATGGCCCAAATTTAATATTTGCTTGACCTTTGATCTCAGGATTTTTCTCTGGCGCTAATCTTTGAGAAACTTTCGGATTTCGAACACCCGTGAACTGCCGATATGAAATCCACATGGAATCCCAACTATTGGGAGTTGAACTCGCCTGTTTGCTTGATTCGAGTCTGGAACGGGTCGCTCTGAGTGTTGCACCTTGAGGTTGCAAATGCGGCTTGTATAAACAAATACTTGTACAACTGGTTGGGGGCTCGGAAAGACAAAGGATGAGTGACTGAGACAAAGAGGAAAGTGATCAACCTTAGATAAAACAAAAAATCTTAGGGCTGAGACTTTTTAGGTAAGACAACAAGGAAAAACAGTTCGTTCAAACGGACGAGGGAAAACATAGAAAAATTTACAAGCCAAAGGGGGAAAACTTAAGATTTGGTCTACAAAAAGGAGAGAGACAGAGAAAAATTATAGACTTAGGTAGAAACCACAAACCCACAAGACTCTGATGATTTCATGTGATAACATTTGGCTCCACAGGGGATGGCATGATCCCTGCGAGATGCCAAGAACGCGTAGCTCTAGTGCCTTAGCTTTGGGTTATGGGGTCTCTTATTGAAAACAAAAAAATAAAAATCTAAACAAAACAGGAGTGGTATTTACAGTGGTGTAACGTCAGTTACAGGATAAACAAAAAATTTATTCAAAAAATTCCCATTGACAGGGCCACGTAAAACCTCAGAATCCTCCAAATTCTGCAACTTATAAGTGTTATTCAGAAATATCTCAGAAATTTTGAAGGGACCAATCCACAAGGCCTCAAATTTTCCATGTTTTCCTTTGTCTTGTTTGGGGGCATCCCACTTGAGCACCGGATCCCCCAACTGGAAATATTCCTTGCTTGCACTCTTGTAAAAGGCTCGTTTTATTTTCTGTTGATGGTCATGTGTTTTATCAAGAAACTTCTCCCTGGTCTGCTAGACTTATACCAGCTGCAATATCCTCCTGACCATGTCACCAGGTTCTACTTGGTAGTCCTAGAGGAACTTCGCCACAGGAAAAGAAAGTTGAGCAAGAAATATTGCCTCAACGCCATACACCAACTGGAAAGGAGAAATGCCCAGTGATCTTTTTGTGGTAACTCTATCAGCCCATAATCCAAACTTCAACTTTGAATCCCAGGCTTTCTTGTTGTCTTCTAACAACTTCTTGATGATATTTATGAGGCTCTCATTAGAAGACTCTGCTAAGCCATTTCCCCGAGGGTAGAAGGGAGTAGAATGGACTAGTGTAATCCCATACTGCTCATAGAAATTAAATAATGGCTCAGCCCTGAAAGAGGCAACATTCTCTGTAACGATCATGCTTGGACAACCAAATTTGGACATGATGTATTTAAGGAAATTTATGATTACCTTGTGGGAGGAACTCCTTGTGGGGATGGATTCTATCCATTTGGTAAAATAATCAGTGGCGGTCAAAATCCATCTATGCTAGCCACTTGAGGCTGGGTGTATTTTCCCAATGAAGTCAAGACCTCACTGCTGAAAAGGTCCAAAAACTGTTATAGGATTCAATGGAAAAGATCTGAGCTACTGCTTTCCAACAAAATTTTGACACTTGGTGCAGGCTCTAATCTTTGCACAAACATCAGTGAAAAGGCTAGGCCAAACGTACTCAGCTCTGAGGATCTTGTAAGCTGTGGTCCTCCAAAAATGATGTCCCCCACATGAGTTGTCATGAAAATCAATCATAGCCTTTTGGGATTCTTGTGGGTCTAGACACCTCAATAGAACTCCCAGAGGATCCTTCCAGTACAAAATTTGATCAATGATACAATACTTGATTTATTTGAGTTTCAAAGCTCTCACCTCGTTTTTGTCCAAACCATCAGGAGGCCTCAACTTGTGCAGGAAGTATATGATATATTTATACCAGGTGCATTCTGCTAAGTTGGGGCTAACATGAGAGTCTTCACCAACAATATCAACTTGCTGACTTTCTGAGTCTACATTCATGATATTAACCCCCAATGCCTTGCAATTTGATTCAACTAGTAACCTAGCTAAACGTTGGCCTTTCACCAATTTGGTGGGTTTGATTTCCAGGTCAAACTCTAAAATTTTGGCAATCAACTTGCTCCTTTTCCCATTTATATCAGGCTGGATCAATATCTCCTTTACTGAGGCCGAGGGGACATATGCAATGATCTTTGAGTGCATAATATATATTCTTAAAGCCTTGAGGGCTTTCACCAAAGCATAAGCTTGCTTCTCCATGATATCATATCTTTCTTCCGCACCCCTCAGTGCTCTGCTGAAAAGGAAATAGGCTTCTCTAACCCCTATGCATCTCTTTGTAACAAAACAACATCCATCATATCAGATGAAGCGAAGGAAAAAATCATAAATTCCTTGGAATAGTCTGGGCTGATAAGAACAGGTGATTCAGTGAATTCCCTCTTGATTTGGTTGAAAGAATCTCTAGACTCAACAGTCCATTTCACTTCATTCCCCTTCCTAAGCATGGATGTAATGTATTTAACCAATTCAACAAAATTAGAAATAAACCTCCTTAGAAAGTTGATTTTACCCAAGAAATATTGAACCTCTTTCGTGGATCTGGGAAATGACAGGGACTGGATGGCCTCCACTCTTCTCGGATCAATCTTCACCCCTTCATCTGACACAATATGCCCCAACAATTTTCCTTCTTGCATGGAAAATAAAGACTTCTTGGGATTTAGGGAGAGACCAAACCTTCTGCACTTTAGGAAAACCTTCCTCAGATGATAACAATGCTCTTTATCAAACCTAGAGAATATTTTGATGTCATATAGATAGATGAATACAAATCTATCCTTTTCCCCAATGAAGGCGATGTCCATAGCTCGCTGGAAGGTGGCTCCCGCATTCATCAATCGAAGGGAATTTTAGCATACATGAATGTGCCCCAAGGAGTTGTGAAAGTTGTCTTCTCTCTATATTCAGGAAAGATAGAGATCTGATTGTAACAGGAGAAACCATCAACCATAGACAGCCTGGCTTACCCAATCATTCTCTGCAAAATGTGCTCCATTTTCGGCAAGGGGTAGTTATCCTTTTTGGATCTCCTGTTCAAATTTTTGAAATCAACACACAACCTGATTTCACCATTCTTCTTCCTGATAGGCACCAAATTAGCCACCCACTCTGAAAATATCAAAGGGATGATGATCTGTGCATCCAACACCTTCTTGACTTCTTTTTCCATAATCGACAACGACATGGAATTTATTTGTCTGAGCTTCTTCTTGAAAGGCTTGGCTTCTTCTTTCAAATGGATTTTGTGTTCAATGATGTTGGTGTCATATGTTCTCAAATCCTCGTATGTCCAAGAAAATACATCAGCGAACTCCCTCAAGAGTATGACATACTTATCCCTTTGTTCCTTCGATAAGCTACTAGACACTTTGATCCATTTGGGATCCTCCTTCGTTCCTAGATTGCATTCAGTCACATCAACTTCTTCAGTTGATCCTTCAACCTTTACAACAATATCATTTCTTTTAAACAATCTCTCCAAAGGGACAAGCCCCTTTGGAATGTGGTTGCTAGGAAATTGAACAATATGATGGTTAGAAATCTTATTCATAAAGACATCAACATGAGGGATTTCTTTAGAATCTTGATCCTGCTCAATATGCATATTAGAAAATTCATCCACAGTTTCAAGGAACTTTTTTATTTCAATATCATCCTCAAAGACCTTCCAATGTTTGAAATTGTCAGAAATAGAGGGTATGCATTTTATCTCTACTTCATACTTGAGTTTGGGGGGGAAAGGGACCCTGAAATTACTTGCTGAGACCGCCAAGGAATCTGCCACAGAGTTCTCCTCCCTTGGAAAAAATGAAATATTAAAAGACAAGAAAAAACTGTCAATCATATCCCATACCTCATTTCTATAGGCCCTTAACCTTGGGTGCTTATCCTGATATAGATTTTTGACTTGATGAGCAATCAACTTAGCATCTCCAAACACTATTATCTCCTCAATTTTCATGTATTTGACAGCTCTCAAACCCAAGACAAGAGCCTCATATTCTTCCACGTTGTTTGTTGTTTCAAATTCGAACTTCCAGGATAGAGATATAGTCTCTTGTGTGGGGGAAATAAAAACCATTCCAACACCAACACCTTCCCTAGAAGAAGCTCCATCAAAAAACATTTTCCACACAAAGGTCTTGGGGGGAGGCTCTTCAAAAAAGGTAATAGGCTTCTTTCTAATTTCAATAGGTGGCTGAGGGACATCAAGGAGATGCAATATATTGGTTCCTAAATCAATATTGACTGAGAAAATGGGGTGGTTGATGGGATTGGCTTCATCACTGATAATGTAGGCAAGTTTTTCTTCTCTATAAAGCCTTTTTTGTTCCCCTCCAAACACAGGGATGGTGGCATATGACAGATCCATTTGCAGAGTTCCCCCTAGTCTTTTGATCCATGATCTAAACAAAATCATCCTGAACTTAGGGGGACATCAACTACCACTATGTCCATGACCACACTTTTCATTGGCAATTGAAACAAGGAGACAACCAGGTCCTTAATAACCCCGAGGCATTTCACCTTCCTGGAATCGAATGAATAGAGGTCATAGTAGGTTTTTGTAACCTCCAACCCAAGATCATCCATGAAAATTTTAGGCATGAGATTGTGAGATGCCCTTGAATCCATCAAGAATTTGTGCAACACCTTATCATGGATGTTCAATTAAGTGTAGAAAGGAGGTGAGGAATCATCTCTATCCTCCACCAAAGGTCCCAGTATGACAACAGGCTTTTTGTCTTGGAGATTAACTGAGTCTGTGGGATGAGATGAAGGTTTGGGTTGCCACACTTTGGAGAGGAACCTTTTGAAGTCCTCATGCTTGATTAACTCTGACAAAGGCACAAAGATCCTAATCTTTTGAATTTCATGGTCAAAGCTAAAAGAGGAGGGAGGCTTCACAACCTCCGTCACTTCTAGGATAGGGATTTTGACCAACGGTGGGGGGTTTTCCTCCTTTTCTTGAACGCCCTCTGCTACATTTTTGACAGGCTTCTCTGCTCTAGTAGGCCGATCAAAAATATCCAGCTTCCCTTATTTTTTCTTTGACCTCGTGCTATATCTATTGGGATTATGGTTGGTCTTTTCCCCTCTGCTCAACTCATTTAGTTGGATATCCATGAGAGACTCCTCATATGTAGATTGGGTCCGATGAGGAAATGAGGGAGTGTCTCCAAGACAAATGGATTTCAAGATCAACATCTTGTTCCTCTCCTTCCTCGTCAATAACAAGGTTATTTTGGAGAGGAGCTTGAATGATCTGATCATCTATGTCCCTGTTTCTTTGATCTCTGTGGATGATCTGAGGAGCATTGTTTGGTATTTTTAAACTACCCCTATTATCATCATTTTGGGGATTCCTATAGCTCGGCTTTCCTTCCAATTCCAACCTTTCCATTATAGCAGAAAGTGATTTTAGTAGCTTGGTTACTTCATCCATTTGAGGGAGGGCAGTAGAGGAACTAGAAGTCGAAGTTTCAGACCTACCTTTTCTTCTGTCTCTATCAACCTTACTCCTAAGCTTGTCAACTGCCAATATATTGGATTATACTTCAAGGGCTGCATCTTTCATATGAGCCAAGAAGGTAGCTCTTCTTTCTCTCAACAAGAGGCAAAAATCAGGGTCAAAAGCACTAGCATAATTCATCTTGGAAGAGGTTTATGTGTGTTTAATTTCAGTGGGAATATGTTTATACATCTTATTAAATCTCTTCAAGAAGTTTGAAACAGATTCTCCCTCTGCTCTCTTAAGTGCCCCATATTCTGTAATATAATAAAGGAAATATTTTTTATTCCCCCAATGTCTTACGAATGAATCATCCAGAGCATCAATCCTGTCAATAGATCTAGGAGGAAAGTCCTTAAACCAATCTCTGGCATCACCAACAAGGCTTTGTACAAAAACTCTCATCCACACATCTTCATTTTCGATGCCTTGAATCTCTGCAAATCTATAAAAGGATGAAAGGTGCTCTTCTGCAGTCATGTCTCCCTCCCCTGTGAATTGGGGAATGTACTTAAGGTAGTCTGTGGTTGGGAGAGAATTCATAGGCTGAGGTAAAACTAGAGGGGCGTATCGAGTAGCCAATATCTTAGCCATCCTATTCCTAGGAGGATTAGGACCTTCCATTTGGACGTGAATTGGAGGAGAACTAGGAGGAGATGAAGTTGGGATAGGTACGACTGTAGCTATGTTTCTAGGAGGAAACGGAAACAACTGAGTGCTGGGAGAAAAAACCACAGGGCTCGAGGGAATATAAGTTTACCCTTCTGTAAACACAACAACTCTAATAGGGGGAGGAGTGGTAAAGCCCGAAGTGGGGAATTCTTCTGAGTTCCTGGTTTTAAACCACTATACAACTTGAGGGGAAACAAGGGTTTCAAATCTTTCTCCTTCCAATCCGATACTAGGAGGGGAGAAATCAACAGGAAAACTCCCAAAATTTAAAATTCTTAAAACTCCAAAAGATGGTATAATAGGGGAATTAGAAGTAGTTACTGGAGTTTTTAAAGAAGGATTATGTAAATTACCAGAATCACCTAATACAACAGTTGAAGTATCTTCTTGAGAGGTCTTTCCTTTTCTGATAATTTTCTTTGGGTCAACTTCAGGTGGTTCTAGAGGCAGCTGCAGAGTAGAACTTGTACGTCTTCCCTTCAGAGCCACAACTGAAACAATGGAGTCACCAGGTGCAAGTTGCAATATTCAAGGTACTGATTTGTGATGCACCTTCAAAATCAGAATTTCCTTTTCGTTCTTACCCAGGGAAATGTCTTCAATTCGTTCCCCGACAACAACGCCAAGAATGTTTGCACTGAGAGTCACCCTTAGATTGCGGGAGGATAAGCCCAGTACCCATCATATTTTTTGGTGGATGTTGGTTTTATATGAGTGGAGGTTTATAGGAAAAACTCAAAATATGAATGATGTTCAACATAGAACTGGACAAGAAATGCACAGGGAAGTGAGGGTCACATTAACTTTAATTAGTGAATTGAGTTTAATTTTGAGCAAAGGGAAGACTTAGTGAGAAAGGTGAACAAGACTGCTATGGGCATCAAGATTTCAAGCAACTCATATGATCTGAAAATAGAAGGATGACTTGTTATGCTATGCAAGCACCCTCTACTTCATTAAAATAAACTTTACAGGACCTTCCTTCATGTGTATAAAATATGCAAGATAAACTTATGTGTTAAGTTCATGTATCTTCTTGTAAATGCTTATGTGTGAGGGTATGTTCTTTTAAATGGTTAAATATGTACTTTCAATAAATACACAGCAACATAACTTGCAGCAAATAAATCATCAAACTCACAACAAGAACAATATGATAAAGGAGTTCACCCCCCTCTGGGCTACATCTCCTTGAGCCTCCATCAATGGACTTGGCTCTCTGGGATTAATTTGTCAAAAGTTATTTTACAAGATGCTTCTCAACTCCAATGAAAAAACAAACTGTACCATTGAGATCAGAACACATAAAAACCCCAAAAATGACTAATAAAACTCTGAAAACGGATCATGGCTCATCCGGGCATGACCTCTTCTACATGTGGCCATAAGCTTCCCTGAGCTTCTCTTTGGCAAAAACACCTGTAAAAGTCCTCAACAGCCTCTGAAACCTGTCCCAATGTGTTCAGAGCATATCAATTAGTCAAAAATGATTATTCAATCACAGAAAACAAACATAGCTCACCAAACCATGTCCTCGATCAATGAGGGCTTAAAGCTCCCTGGAGCTTGCTGAAACTTCAATGGTGAAAAAATTGCAGAAGAAGTCTTCAAATGGCCTTGATAACAGTGCCAATGGATCCAGGACGTCCAAAAACCCCTAGCTGGGCTTTTACGGCACCTCAATCGGCCAAAAGATGAAGAAGATAGGCCTCTTGCCATTTTCCTCCTTCAAGCTTGCTGTCTCTGGTTCGCCAAAATGCACCTGTGTGTGCTTGAACCAAGAACACGCTCCAAATCCGTGTTAAAACCCAGCACACGCATGCAACCGAATAACTTTGCAAACTGTAGGACGGTTAGGGTGCCTCCAGCCCCTAACCGCCAAGCACTTGGGCATATGGAGGGTCATACGACCTCGAGCATTTCCAAAAAGGGCTCCGTCCCATAGGCAAATAGAAATGCAACACGTGGCGGGTCGTTCAACCGTTTGAACCGCAAATCAAAACTCAAAAAACGCACCATATACAATGTGGTGGTCATATGCGGAACCACAAAACCAAGGGCTAACATTAAAAATCAAAACCCGCACGCAAACATGGTCACATAGCATAATATACATGACCGCGGCTCCGTTATATATATGCGCACATTCAAAAATGTAATGGTCATATGTTTAAATAATAGAACCATGGGCTATATTTAAAACACTCCCTTGCACACACCATTAATAAAGGGTATGTTCATATGAAATGCACCATACAACCGTGGGTCGGGGCCAAGCCCCGGCCCGACCCCCGCCATTTAAACTTTCAATCAAATTCAAATGTATATTTTGTCATATACATTATAAGAACTAATGCGTGGTGTAGTGGTCGGGCAGACTTTGTTAAGGCGTTGCACACACACGGAGGTCTGGGGTTCGATTCCTGTGGACTTAACAAAATTTTGAACAACCCAATAGCCAATAAAGGGGTGCCATGTGGCAGCCCATGACTGGGCCACATGGCACCATAACATTTGCCAATAAATTTCCACGTGTCGTCAACTGATTCGACCAACTGTCAGCCAATCAAACTACCACATAACCTTTGCCACATCATCATACGGTCGCCACGTCAGCATGTACGGTCAAGCCACGTCAACATCCATACGGACTATACGGACTGCACAGTCAGCATCCATTTTTTTTTACCTGTTTGACGATTCAAACAGATCGCAATATCTCTCGCTCCCGATGTCCGTTTGAGACAAAACAAATTGCGTTGGGTTTGTGACGATGAGGGCTACGCTCACGTCCAATTTGAGGCAATTCCGAGAATGTTTATTTTTGAGCTAAAATTTGACCCCTGGTCCAGATTTTGATCATCAGAGAAGAAAAAATCAAACTCAAGATCACTCTTAAGATAAAGCTTCAGACAATAAAATATGTCCAAACAAAACAATCACAACAAAACAATGATCAAACCTACATCATGATGCAGCTACAACAACTCGACTGGATCCTCCATGACCGAGCCATTCAGTGTAAGAGGAAAAAGGATAACAAGGAAGATGACTAAAAATGGTCACGATACCACTGTGATCAAACCTACATTACAACAACATAAAAAACCTCGACTGGATCCTCCATGCGTGAGTGTTTTAGCACAGTTTTTACTGAGAGATGAAAAGAGGATGAATTCTATTAATATGAAAGTATCAAATTTGATACATAACTAGAGAACAGTTCTGGCATAAAAACATTACAAAAAATAGGGAGCTCTTCTCAACCAGTTGACCACACGTACCTTAGAGAAAACAAAAAATATTAGGGCCGAGACTTCTCAGGTAAGACAATAAGGAAAAATAGGTTGTTCAAACGAACGAGGGAAAACAGAGAAAAATTTACAAGTCAAAGGGGAAAAACTTAAGATTTGGTCTATGAAAAGGAGAGATACAGGGAAAAATTATAGACTTAGGTAGAAACCATAAAACCATAAGACTCTGACAAGTTCATGTGATAACAGTCGAAAAGTCCAACTGGTTGGCGACCTCTGTTGAGATGAGGTTCTTTTGAATTCCAGTATCGACAATGAAGTGCAACATATCACCCTTCACCTACATTCAGGTTCACTTGGATGGACCTTGGTGGTAGCTACAGTTGCACTGGGTTCTGCATAAATGATCCACTTCCCCTTTTCTAAATCTGATTCTAAATCAGAACTTGCATCTAACTCCAGTATTTCAGCTCAGCCACCAACAAATTCTTTGAGCGACATTCATCGGTGTTATGTGTAGGACTTTTATGGAACTCACACCAGTTTTTGATGTTTTTCTATAGCATCCCCAACCACCTTCTGGACTATGCCACATACAAAGTTTTGAACTATATACAAAATTAAAACATACAAAAACTCTGCAAATGCCTAGATTCATACATCATAATAATAAAATACACATGCAAAACACACACACAGAGGGAAAACCCATAAAAATAAACACATAAATAATAATGCAACATGTAATTTAACACACAATTGACACTTATCTTTGATAAAAGACCACCAATTGCATGCAGACCTTCTAGGTTCCTCCTAGCCTTAGAACATGCTTCTCAGAGGTCTCAGCAGTGGGTCACCCCCGAGCTGGGACTAAACTCCACTTGGGTAAAGGAATTCTTAACCAGGATGATGTATCTCAGACAATAGGAAAAAATCCCTCATAGGTGCCAACTCGAACTGACAGCCTACAATCCCTCATTCCCCACATTCTTGTCCCACCCCAAGAAATGTGCCCCTTCTCTGCTCAACATTCCTTTGGTTGCCCCATTTCCTTTCCAAGGATTCAACAACAGGCTGAACAGGAAGTCTCAGAGCCCTATAGCTATAGTTTGGTACCTTCAGAAAAACAATTCCCAGGAATTCTCTCACCCAGAAAGAATTTCTCATGGGCCTGACAAACTGCCTCGTCAATATATCACGGGCCTGACAACCCTCATATTAATTCCAACTCTTAAGTTAAACAAGTACATATACACGTATAATACTAGTTTGGGTAAGGTACATGTACGTTTCTAATGACATAAAGGTACGGTGGACAACTGAAAGCCACGAGTCCAAGAATGGAGAAAATGATGGAAATCAATCGAAAATGCACTAAATCCAAAATCTTTGTATGCATGTACCTAATTTGACACTTGTCAGGTTGAGATCTACTTTGGCCCACTTTTCCCCATCCTTAGAAATTAGGATAAAATAATTATCCATATCTTATATTTTAAGGAATATTAATATAATACTCATTTTTGGCTTAATCTCTCTAGCTTAGCCCCCTTTCCCTAACTAGTGGAATTTAGTCCCCAATACTCTTTTACATGGTTGTTCTACATGAAGTGATGTGTTTTTCATTAATATTTGCATGCGAATACATTTACATTTACATCACATATATATTGTTCTTTCTACATCCTGGCTCACCAGCCGAAGTACAATTGTATTTACATTTACAGTTGGAGTTCATCCTAGGGGTATTACATTCCCATCCCCCTTATTTATGTACTGTCCTCAGTGTAATATATACACATATACAACCAAACTTTCAAAAATCCTAAAAAATATGCAGGTATCATGCCCACATAGTATCCTCATGCTCCCAAGTTGCATCTTCAGGACTGTACCAGGTCCATTGGACCTTTACTAGCTCTATGGATTGAGTATGGAGCTGCTTGATATTCTGGTCTAGTATGCACACCAAATGAACTTGGAAGGCGCCTTCTTGTTCCACCTGAATCACATTCCAATCAATGACATGATTAGAATCATGTATATAATTTTTTAGCAATGATACATGGAATACATTATGAATAGACATTGATGCAGGCAAGAAAAACATGTATGCTACCGGCCCAATCCTCTCTAGGATTTTAAACGACCCACAATAACGAGCTGCCAACTTTGAACAATTTCCCAACTTCAGAGAACTTATGTTTTCTTTTACTTTCAAGAATACATGGTCACCCACTTTAAACTCCCTGAGTTATACCCTTATCAGCATAACGTTTCTACCTATCTTGAGAAACCTTTAAATTCTGTTTTATTTTCAACATTTTCTCTTCCATTTCCCTGAGTAATTATGGCCCAACCACTGCTGTATCTGTTGGGTTGTTCTAGCTTACCGATGTGTTGCACATTCTTCCACAAAGTGCCTCAAATTGGCTCATCTTTAGAGATGCTTGGTACCCATTGTTATAATCAAACTCTACTAAGTGTAGGTATTCTTCCTATTTTGATGGTTTATCCATCACATACATCCTCAATCACTTGATTCACCCTCTTTGTTTGTCCATTTGATTATGGGTGATAAGATGTGCTAAAATTAATATTTGTTCTAAATCCCTTAGATAATCCTTTCCAAAAATTTGATGTAAATTTTGGATCCCTGTCAAACACAATTGTCTTGGGTATACCATGTAATCGAGAAATTTCTCTCATATAAATATCAATAATGTTGGTTTCCTTGTGAGTGAGATTTATTGGAATAAAATGGCCATCTTTGGTAAGCTTATCCACCACTACCATGGTAGAATCATGTTGCTTTCTTGTTCTTGGTAGTTTGGTGATGAATTCCATTGTTACAACTTCTCATTTCCACTCAGGAATGGGTAATGGTTGTAGTAATCCAGCTGGGTGTCTATGCTCAGCCTTGACCTTTTGACAGTCCAAACATTTAGCAATAAAATCAATAAATTCTTTCTTCATTCATGACCAATAATATTGGCTCTTGATAGCTGCAATAGTTTTTTGATAACATGGGTGCCCAACATAAGGTACATTATGCATTTCTCTCAATATTAGATTTTTCAACTCCTAGGAATTTGGTACATAAATTCTTCCCTTGTATATGAGAATTTCCTCATTTCCTAGCTTATAGTCTTCAATTTTCTACTACAAAATAACTTGTTGTAATTTTGTTATTATTTCCATGTATTGCAAATCTGATTTTGCAACCTCTAAGATTCTGTCTTTCAAATTTGATTGGTACATGCTAATGGATGTAGCATGCAACTCATGTACTCTTCTACTAACTCCATCAACCACCTTGTTCTCTTTCCCTTTGATATGATTTATATCAAAGTCATATTCATTGAGAAATTCTAACCATCTTCTTTTCCTGACATTTAAAGTTGTTTGTCCAAATAAATATTTCAGACCATTATGGTCTATCCTCAACACAAACCTTTTCCCCATGAGGTAGTTCCTCCACATATTCAAGGCATGCAATATGGATGCCAAATCTAAATCATGAGTATCATAGTGCCTTTCATGCTCCTTCAACTTCCTTGATTCATATGATACCGCATACCCATTTTAACTGACGACTCCACCAAGCCCTTCTTTACATGCATCAATGCATACAATGAAGTCTTCATTTGAATCAACAATCCTTAGTATTGGAGCACTTGTTAATAATTCCTTTAAGTGTTTGAAACTCTTTTCACAATCCAATGTCCACTGAAACTTCACCCCCTTCTTTTGTAAGGAAGTGATTGGGTGTGCAATCTTTGAGAATCCTTCAATAAATCTCCTATAGTAGCCTACAAGGCCCATGAATGATCTGACCTCTATCACAGTCTTTGGTGATGACCATCCTCTAATGGCCTCAATATTTTCAGGATCCACTACTATCCCTTCCTATGAAATGATATGTCCCAAATAATGAGTTTGCTTCTAATAAAATGAGCACTTGCTCAATTTGGAATACAACTGATGCTCCTTTAATACCTATAATACCATCCTCAAGTGTTGTTCATGATATTCCTCCAACTTAGAAAATATAAGAATGTCATCTAAAAATACAATGGCAAACTTATATAACTATTCTCTAAAATACCATTCATTAAACACATGAAGACAGCCGGTGCATTTGATAACCCAAATGTTACCACTGTGAACTCATAATGCCCATACCTTGTTTTAAAAGCAGTCTTGATGATGTCTTCTTCTTTAATTCTTACTTGATGATAACTTGACCTGAGATCAATCTTGGAGAACTTTTTTGAATCTTTCAAATGATCAAAGAGGTCATATATCATTGGCAAATGATACTTATTCTTCACGGTTATCTTGTTCAACTTCCTGAAGTCAATGCAAAGTCTCAATGTTCTATCCTTTTTCTTCACAAATAATATTGGGTCACCCCAAGGTGACACACTTGGGCGTATATACCACTTCTTCAAAGTCTCTTCAAGTTGCATTTCAAATTCCTTCAATTCTGTTGTACTCATCCTGTAAGGGGTCTTGGATACTAGGGCTGCTCCAGGCATTATATTGATGGAGAAATCAATATCTCTTTTAGGGGGTAATCCTGGTATTTATTTAAATACATCTTCAAACTCTTTTAGGACTGCATAATCTTCAATATTTGAATCCTTCTCTTTAGGTGTCTCTTCCATATGTGATGAAAATATTTGACACCCTTTTCTGTAACTTTTCTTCTGCTACAATGTTGACATTTCTCTGACGATTACTATTCTGGGAATTCCCTGTATTGTCCTTAGTTTCCCTTCATCATTCTAGCAAGTAAATTCATTATTATAACAATCTAGGATAGCATGGTGTTGGTCCAACCAATCCATACCAATTATACAGTCATAGGAACCTAAAGGTAAGATGTTCAAACCTTCCTTGGTGCTTAGTCCATTAATGTCCACAGGACATGCTTTAACCATCTCATTAATTTTTCTTTTGGCTCTGGTAGCCAGTTGCACCAACCAAGATTTTCCATGCTTGCTTCTTGGAAAATGTAATATTTCCATCATAGTAATGGTTTGGTTGTTAATCTTACTTTAATGGTTATGTAAAACTCTTGTTGAAGATGAGGATATCATCCAAATATACCACCACAAAATAATTGGTGAAAGGACACAAGATATCATCCATCAACCTCATGAAAGTGGTTGGGGCGTTCTTCAAACCAAAGGGCACGATAAACCATTAAAAAACACCCTCTTTAAACTTGAAAGAAGTCTTACATACAACAATTTTTTCTATTGGGACCTAGTGGTAGCCATACTTAGGGTCAATCTTACTGAAGTACTTGGCTCCCTATATATTTTCAAGAAGGTCGTCAATTTGGGGAATTGGGTATTGGTTCCTGACTGTGATTTTGTTTACTTCCATGTAATCAATGCAGAGTTGTCAGGTCCTGTATTTCTTCTGCACAAGTACAATTGGGATTCTGCAGGGTGAGGAGCTTGATCGGATCTGCCCCTTTTCAAGCAACTCTTATATCTAGTGCTTTATTTCCTAATTTTCCATAAGAGAGTGGTGATAGATTGGCCCATTAGGTAGAGGTGCGCTAGGGGTCATATTGATTGAATGCTTGACCTAATAGTGCAAAAGTACCCCAATGGGTGAGGAGAATATGTATTTTCATTCCTCCACAACCTTGTCCATCTGCTTCTACTGTTTGGAGAGCCCTTGTGTAGAGTTCATGGATGTGGCTGCGACCTTATTTTTACTTTGAGAGTGAATAATAAAGAATATAACTTTCTCAATTTGGGAGATGACCTTCCTACATTTCTTAGAAAATATCAAAGAAATGGTGGTAGGCAAAGCTACCTCTGGTATCCTATACAAAGGTCTACCTAAAGTAATAATAAAACTGTAAGGTATAGACTCATATACAACATGGCGTTTCCACAAGTAAGGTTGGCATTGAAGAACATAAAAAACTTCAAGTGGGGAAATATCACACAATACCTTATCCTTGAAGGGATTGATGTAGTAGGGCATGCAAAAATGTTGGATGACACGAAGATCTCTCCCTTGGAAGAGACACCCCATGGTGTAAGGATGTGAATGTGGTGTTGTCGATAGGTCCAACTGCTTGGCAACCTCTATTGAGATGAGTTTCTTTTGATATCTAGTATCGACAATGAAGTGTAGTGTAGCACCCCTCACCCATATCTTTGAGTGGAAAATGCACTCAACTTCCAACGGTTCTTCGCGTTCACTTGGATGGACCTTGGTGGTAGCTACGGTGGGACTGGGTTTTGTATCAATGATATTCTTCCCCTTATCTATCTATTATTTTGAGTCAGAACCCGCATATGACTCCGAGGCTTTTAGCTCGGACACCAACAAATACTTTGAGCGAATTCATCGGTGTTATGACAAGGACTTTTATGGAAGTCACACCACTTTTCAGTGTCTTTCTTTGTCTTCCAATTATCCTTCATTGTTGCATCTTGGACTGGTTGTCCTGCAATGGTCCATCCTTTCTCTGTCCTTTGTTCTATGGGTTTGGGATTGCTTTTCCCTTCTTTTGTTGTGAGGAATTCACAGATCCAAACTCTTCTTATATTTAAATTTCTGCTCGATAATGACGACATATCTATTTGTCGCACCCAGTAATGAGATGTCCAAAAACTACATTTATGTCTAGATGTATCGATGCATACTGTCATGATACTTTAGCACCAGGTTTCGCTCAAATGTTTTGATACCCATCTTGGTGCGTAAGGTATGGAAGAAATTTGTGAACTCTGGCACTGTTTGGTCCCTTTCTTGCCGCAACATGGTCCATTTTATATTTTGGTTATCATAGCTTCCAATAGGGTAATATTGTTCCTTAATAGCATCCTTGAAAGAACCCAAGTGGGTAAGACTACAAACAATGCATATTCCTTTGTGGCCTTTTGCCGAAAGTAAGTATCCTACCAATCCTTGACATGGGAGACAACCTTAAGGAGCACAAATGTGATCTTTTCTCTATCAAAAAAATTATGGAAAACAAAATACCCTTCGAGCAGATTCAAGCATTTATCTCGAGAATCTACATCTATCTGACCTTGGAATAATGGAATATCAAAACTAACCTGTACCTTGAAGGGGGCGACACCTCCAAAGTGGTCGCTTGAAGAAGATGCGTCGGTTGTTGGTAGTCGTCAAAGGATCTAGGAAAAAATATCCATCATCTCGTTCCTTTTTAACGAGAGGGATTCCTCAAGAAATAGTTTAATAGGATTTTTGTCTCCATCATCTCTATTTTCTTGTGCCATGAGAGGTTGTCGGGGCCAACAAGGATGGTCATGCAAAGGCTCAAATAGTTCGATTCCCAACTCTTTATACCTTGACCTTGTTGGGACATGCACAAAGAAAGAGATAAAGAGAAGACTTCTATGATACCACTGATACCACTGATCCATATTTATAAATGGAATGAAATTAAATTCAGAGTTATAACAAAACATAGAGATACAATGAAACTTGACTTCCATTAATAAATGATTTGTTTTGAACTCTAAAAAATGTAGAATTAAACAAACTCACTCGAATTGTGGTAGCTTATCTTTGAGAAGATATGTGATGGATACATGCATTCACCATAGCACATTACAATGAGGGTGAAAGACATTTTTATCATAAATAAGAAATGAGGAAACCCTAAACATCCAAAAATGTAACCCTAGGAGATGAAACGCCAAAAGGCTCATGGGCCCTGATGGGGTTAGTTGGTACACCAACTTCCTTGGGTCATAACGTTTGCATACAATCCCTGTCTAGGATGCTCGATATCCTGTTGGAAAGGTATATATGAGGATTACACATGACATTCAAACTAGACCATGTATTTGGCCATCGTGTGGGCACTGTCGTTTCCATAAAACATTGTTTAGTGCCTCAAAATGACCTCGAAAGTTTAGGACCAAAACAAGTGTAGAAGAACTAACAAAATGGAAAACTGTGCTTTGAGCCAGTGGAATAGGTGGGTGGCCACCAATATCCACTTGGATAAATCCTCCTCTCTTAAGAATAAATTGTCTCAATTGCATTGAGTGCCCCCATCAGATGGGGAAACTTCTTCTGAACTTGGCCTTGGGTGAGGCACTTGCCTTAGTGTAGGAGATGCCCTGCTTTGGCAACCCAATAAAGTTGGATCCTCGATTAGTGAGTGCCATTAACCTATGTTTCCATGATATGATCAATGGTTACATGTTCCATGCAGTCAAGGTTCAACTTTGTCTATGTCAACTGCTCTACTATCTCTGATGTGTCCAATAATGGTGGAAAGTATGGTCGAAGGAGCTCCACATTGAACAATGGGTGCAATCCAAGGAAGGGGAAAATACTTATCTCAAAAGCATTGTCACCCACAACATTGGTGATGGTGTAAGGACCATAGGGAAGTGGATGAAGCTTATGATGGGGTCCTGTAAGGCATTCCTTCTATAAATGCAACCAAACCTTGTCTCCCACTTGAAACTTGTGTGGTATCTGGTGTTGATCGTGGCCTTGTTTGTACTTAGCATTGGATTTCTAAAAAATACCATGGACCTGTTGGAAGATGTGCTAAATCCATCAAAGAGACTTGGTTGCTCTATCGGCCTCATATTGAACATGGGAATATTATTCCCGTGTGGTCGCAAGGGGCAACACGAAATCAAAGGGACCCAATGGTTGAAATCCCAGCCCCACGTGAAAGGGGTTGTGGCCAGTTGAGCTATGGAGAGCTCTGTTGTATCCGTGTTGAACATAGGGGAGACTCCCATCCCATGTGTGTGGATGCTTGGATTAGTACATGTGAAATATATGCACAATAATATTGCTGATGACCTTTGCCTATCCATCATTTTTGGGGTGGAAGGCAGTGGATTTGGTGAGCTTGGTGTTCAACTGTGTAACACCCCAGGTTTCAAACCCCCATTTTAAATAATGTATGGTTACAATGCTGAGAGGCCAGGGTGCCCAGAAAATTATTAAAGGGCAAGTATTCCCAAGAAATGTAATGTTTTGATCATTATTAATAATAAACACATCGCTGGCTGCTAGATGGACAAGGACTAAAGTTATAGGGGGCTATGATTCCACAAGTGAGGGGGCTTGAGGGGATAAATGTTTATTCCTATGTTAATTACCCTTTTTTCCTAAGGGAGGGGATCAATTACATGATCTTCTTGGGGAAGGCCAGGAGGTTCTTGATTTCCCACGGAGTTACTTAAACCCGCCTCTGGTCTGATGGGGAGGTTCGACTGATGGATTGTTCGTTGATTTCATGTACATCCATTCATTTCCCTCACACACTTTCATGCACCCACTTACCCATTCATTGATCCATCCTCATATGCTTCTTGGAATGGAAATGAGAACCGAACTGCTGAGGAATTAACTACGGTATGGTGGGTTGTAGTGGTTGTAGGTGCGATTCAGTCATGACTGGAGGCCTGCATGTCTGCGATGTGTTGGCATGCACCTTGTTTTTCTCACAACTGTGAGTCCTAAGAGTTCCATCATCGAGATTCTGGACCAGCTGTGCTGAAGGCCCTGGAAAAAGGAGAAGTATTACCTGAGGGACTACGTGGTAGAGAAGGGTGGAGGTCCATTCTCTTGGGTGGTACAGGCTGGGTGGAAGAGAGCAGGGTACTTGGATTGTTGTGGGTGTTGGGAAACCTATGAGAGCTTGAGAGATGATTGGTTTGGGAACCCAAGTACACTCTAGAACCGTCCTTGTGGATTCATAGCCCTGGATAGGGGTTGACACTGTTGTTGAGATTTGGAGCAGTGGTGTCTACAGTTGGGTGGAACGTCCTTGGTCTGCAACCAGTTGGTGTCACCTTTTTATAAAGATAATTTCTCTCTGTTGTGATATTATTATATGTGCATGAATGTATTCTGCTGTGTATTATAATTATCGTTTAACTAAATATTATATTATGCATGCTTACTGATACTGATGTGCATGTTGTTAAAGTCTTTTCTTTTATGCATCCTTAAATTTTAAAAAGGTATCGGTAAAAGAAATAAGTCAAAGGGAGGGCTTGTAGGTAGCATGCCTCGACCTGTGGGTGGCTGGGGATGTTACATTTTGGTATCAAAGCTTCTGGTTGAAACACCGAGCCAATATGGGCCGAGTCTGTTGGTCAGAGTCTCGGGGTCGAGATCGAAAATGAACGTGAAGTTGAAAAACCTAGAGGAATGGAGTTGAAAAATCTATGGATGAGATAGAACGTCAGAGACCCATTGTAAGGGGTTCGAAGGATCGTGACCATCCCTCTTCGATTCGGGAGTGATCGCCACTGTAGGATCATGAGAGATCTGAGATCGTTGGATCAGAGGATAGGTGAACAAGGGTCATCCAATGAAAATGAAGCAAGGGTTAAGGTCACCGCCGTTAGATCACATTGGAGAGAGAGATCAACAGATAACTGACATTGCAGGGAACCAAGTTGCATGAAGATAATTTTCCAAGGCGGTCCCGCAATCCGAACCACAGTTTCACCAAGGGGTTATGTGTCGGCGTCAAGAGAATTACAGGGCGAAAAGTGGATTACTCCAAACCGTTGATGCGTTCCCCCACAAATTTAAAGGCATGCAATGATGTGACATGTTAGGGCTCGAAAAACAAAACTCTGTATAGTCGAAGTAGTTTGGGGCCATCCATCATAAAGGAGAGACAGGTGGCATGAGATCCACAACTCCAGAAGTTTGTGGATGAGGAGGAGGTTAAATAGTAGGAGTAGATCCTGACCGTTGATCACCAAGAGGTATGTGTCAGTAGATCAGTAACTCCAGAGAAATCTGTTCGAGAGGTTTTCAGTTGAGATTTGAAACTCTTGAAGCCTGGAGAGACAGAGGCTCGAAGTAAGCCTCAATCATACAATTCAAGGGGACACGTGGAAGAATCCCATGTACTTCGATGAAGTTTGAAGTTTGAGATTTCTGAAAACCGAAGACCCAAAAGGATCTCAACCATTGATTTGCCGAGAGCCACGCATCACCAGATCCAGGGCTTCAGATAAAAGCCAGTGGGGCCAGATAAGTTTTGAAATTTGAGATTTACGAAGTCTGAAGACCTGGAGTGAGCCTCAACCATCAGATTAAGGAGGACACGTGGTGCAGATCCGTGGAATCCAGGTGAAGACCCGAAGGGAATCTTAGTAATTCGATCTAGGAGGACACATGGCGACAGATTAGCCAGTTCGGGAATTCAGAGTTTAGAAGAATTGGAAGTGTGCTAGTATGGAAACTCCCGAAGTCTCGAAGCTTGAAGCACCGAAGTGATGGGGAATGATGACGTCACCTAGAGGTGATGTGGATCCTTGAATTCCCGAAGTGATGTGGCTTACAGACTGATCTGAAATCGGATTCAGAAGCCTGACAGGGCTTGAAAAATGCTCAAAAATGAAAGTGCTCGGAATGCGATGAAACCAGTACCATTGCGTCCATATCGTCTTCCTGATTCCGGTGGTATATTTACTTTGTCAAACGGAGTCCGTATGGAGAAGATATCTCATTTTGTCCGAAAAGTCAAATAAGGAAAAATGTTTTTTGCTGACTGTGCAGTCCGTACAGTCCGTACGGACGCTGACATGGCATGTTCATACAGACAACACGTGGCAGGTCCGTATAGGCAACACGTGGTAGCCTCGGATAGTGACACGTGGTAGGCATATTTGGACTTTTTGGCGCATAGTTGGGCCAATTCGAAGGTGACACGTGTCACCACTGAAAGGGTGACACGTGGCACGGATGACGTCAGCATCTGACATGGCGACCGTACGATGACATGGCACGGATGACGTGGCAGATGACATAGCCGTACGATAGGGATGATGTGGTAAGGTAACTTGGCAGATTTTGGCAAATCACATTGTGACACGTGGCAATTATTTGGTCAAATGATTGGGTGCCACGTGGCCCAATCATGGGTTGCCACGTGGCACCCTAGTATTGGATGGTTATGTGTAAACGTTTATGGCATCGCCAGGATTCGAACCGGTGACCTCCCCCTTTGGCAGCGATTTAACAAAGTCCAACATACCAATGCACCACGCTATAGTTCTTATTGGCTATACGTTTTACAATTTATTTATGTTTGTGTAATGTTGAATACGACGGGGGGGTCGGGCCGGGGCTTAGCCCCGACCCGCGGTTATGTGTTTTTTTTTGCATATGACCATGTTATATGCCATACTTACCAACGACATGCGGCGTTTAACAATTATCCGTGGCTATATGCATGTGATCACTGTTACCATGTGCGGTTTATAAAATAGTTCCAACGGTTATATAACGGTTATAGCCCGTGGATATATGAATACGCCGATAGGACCGGGTGCCAACACAGTTTGGGGCCAGCGCTTAGCCCTTTGGGCTAGGTCTTGGCCTTATTAAAACCATGTGACCATGCCAAGGAGCGTGCACCCAAGGTTCGGGGGCTTATGCCCGTATTTAACCATATTATAGTTAGAAAGTGGGTTTTCTAACCACTTTTTGGTTTTTAATTGTTAATTAAGCCTATTTTAATGGTTTTTGGGAGTTATTGGGTAGTTTTGGAGCCTAACTTCTTGGAGGAAGTTGGAGGTGAGCAACTAAATTCCCAGCTATATAACCAAGGCCTGTTTAAGGCCATGAGGACAACTTTTGGGGGCATTCAGAGCAGAGTTATGCTGAGGAGAAGCCAAGCCAAATCCATTTTAAGGTAGAGAAGCTTTTAAGGAGGAGACGTTGTGGGACCATTTCTGGGAGATCCGGACGTCCGTTTTACGTGCCGTTTTCTTTGCATGGTTCTAGAGATCTAGAAGAACATGACCAGATCAGTCTTGTATCCATTTGGCATTGTAGCGATGTACTTTTGAGCTTTTGAACAGAAATAAAGAAGCCTCCCCCACAAAGATAAAGGCCCGGAGACGTAGTAAAAGTTGTGCTGAACTCCGTTATCAATCTGCATGTTATGGTTTGCTATTTATTCTTTCATTTCAGATCTTCTTATATGTATATGGTTGTCATAATTCCTCTTCTTTCCTCATTCTTTCACTAAGTTTCTCAAATGGTTAATTAATGCATGCAAAATTAAAACTCAACCATAAGTCATTAAAAGATCTGGCGGATCAAGTTGTATCAGAGCTAGTTGACGTTTGGATTTGAGTTTTGCATGTTAGCCAGGGAAGAGCTCATCTCAAGGAAAAAAATGGCATCTACAGGAGGACTTTCTCAAAATGAGAAGGATTTCAGAGATTCGGTGTTTTCCATGGCCGAGATGGTGAAGGTGTTGTATGAAGACTACTTGGAACGAAAGAGCACGGTTCAAGTGAAAGCTTCAAAGAACAACAAAGGAAAAGAAGGATTGAAGGAAGAACCTTCTACGTCTGTTTCAGAAAACATATCTGAGGTATGCAGTGAAGGTTCCTCATCAAATTTTCCTCATTCTCATCAAGTTGGTTTTGGTGCATTCGAAAAACATACAAAAGGTGTAGGTTTGAGAATACTAACCAAGATGGGTTATGAAGA
>ML821243.1:36309-48245 GCA_009831015.1 Picea engelmannii
TTCTCCTTTTGATTATAACAAGCATAATCAAGTAAACCAGAACTTGTGGAATCTTTATCCATGTACTTATTGTCATTCACCTAAGCATTGTGTTTCCAAGTGTTGGAAGAGACAAACTTTGTACAGGAAACCTATGTCGACCAAGAAGGAAACATGACATAAAGGCTCAAGTCCACAACGGAAGAAAGAGAAGGGTAAACAGGTATGGATGCCAAAAACTCATTGCACGTTTTGCAACAAGAGTGGAGGCTAGTTTTTGGAAGCTTAATATAGAGCTTTGTCCAAGGAAGGAAAAAAGGATTTTGCATGTACTCACGAAGGAGGAAGGATTACTAGCGAAGCAAGAGGAACATCATGAAGGAAAGAAATCAGTCACTTGGTTCTGCCAGAAGTGGATGTCTCAACTTCATTGTATTTTGCTTCCACTAATGTAATCATTTTAGTTCAGAGACAAAGAGAAAGCCGGGTGGCCTATCCCGAGCTTGTTGAGTGGTCAGTAACCTTTTGGGGACCAAAAGGTCTTATTGTGGGGAGGTGTGATCCGAAATCGGATTCAAAAGCCTGACAGGGCTTGAAAAATGCTCAAAAATGAAAGTGCTCGGAATGCGACGAAACCAATACCATTGCGTCTGTCTCGTCTTCTTGATTCCGGTGGTATATTTACTTTGTCAAACGGAGTCCGTATGGAGAAGATGTCACATTCTGTCCGAAAAGTCAAATATGCAAAACAATTTTTTGCTGACTGTGCAGTCCATACAGTCCGTACGGACGCTGACGTGGCATGTTCGTATAGATGACACGTGGCAGGTCCATACAGGCGACACATGGCAACCTCGGATAGTGACACGTGGCAGGAAGATTTGGACTTTTTGGTGCACAGTTGGGCCAATTCGAAGGTGACACGTGTCACTACTGAAAGGGTGACACGTGGCACGGATGACGTCAGCATCTGACATGGCGACCATACGATGACGTGGCACGGATGACGTGGCAGCTGACAAATCCATATGGCAGGGCTGATGTGGCAAGGTGACTTGGCAGATTTTGACGAATCACATTGCGACAGGTGGCAATTATTTGGTCAAATGATTGGGTGCCACGTGGCCCAATCATGGGCTGCCACGTGGCACCCTGGTATTGGATGGTTATGTGTAAAAGTTTATGGAGTCGCCAGGATTCGAATCGGTGACCTCCCCCTTTGGCAGCGATTTAACAAAGTCCAACATACCAATGCACCACGCTATAATTCTTATTAGCTATACGCTTTACAATTTATTTATGTTTGTGTAATGTTGAATACGGTGGGGGGGTTGGGCCGGGGCTTTGCCGCGACCCGCGGTTATGTGTTTTTTTTTTCATATGACCATGTTATATGCCATACTTACCAACGACGCGTGGGGTTTAACACTTAGCCGTGGCTATATGCATGTGATCACCGTTACCATGTGCGGTTTATAAAATAGTTCCAACGGTTATATAACGGTTATAGCCCGTGGATATATGAATACACCGATAGGACCGGGTGCCAACATAGTTTGGGGCCAGTGCTTAGCCCTTTGGGCTAGCGCTTGGCCTTATTAAAACCATGTGACCATGCCAAGGAGTGCGCACCCAAGGTTCGGGGGCTTATGCCCGTATTTAACCATATTATAGTTAGAAAGTGGGTTTTCTAACTACTTTTTGGTTTTTAATTGTTAATTAAGCCTATTTTAATGGTTTTTGGGAGTTATTGGGTAGTTTTGGAGCCTAACTTCTTGGAGGAAGTTGGAGGTGAGCAACTAACTTCCCAGCTATATAACCAAGGCTTGTTTGAGGCCATGAGGACAACTTTTGGGGGCATTTAGAGCAGAGTTATGCTAAGGAGAAGCCAAGCCAAAGCCATTTTAAGGCAAAGAAGCTTTTGAGGAGGAGACGCTGTGGGACCATTTCTGGGAGCTCCGAACGTCTGTTTTGCGTGTCGTTTTCTTTGCATGGTTCTAGAGATCTGGAAGAACATGACCAGATCAGTCTTGTAGCCATTTGGCATTGTAGAGATGTACTTTTGAGATTTTGAACAGAAATAAAGAAGCCTCCCCCACAGAGATAAAGGCCCAGAGACGTAGGAAAAGTTGTGCCGAACTCCGTTATCAATCTGCGTGTTATGGTTTGCTGTTTATTCTTTCATTTCAGATCTTATTATATGTATATGGCTGTCATAGTTCCTCTTCTTTCCTCATTCTTTCACTAATTTTCTAAAATGGTTAATTAATGCATGCAAAATTAAAACTCAACCATAAGTCATTAAAAGATCCGACGGATCTCACCTAGGATGACGTGGACACATGAGATGTGTGCCACGCGTCAGTAAGTTTTGGGCATTTGGAGTATTGAAAATTTAGTTAGAACGTGACATGTGGCACCCGCCTGATTAGGCCACGTGTACAGTTCCAACATTTCACCATGTGGAGAAAGATCATGCAGTCTGGAGACTGGGCATTCCAGTGGGGAAATATGTGACAGGTTGCGTTGGCTCGAAAAATCCCGAAGGCTCGAAGGCTGGAGTACATATCGACCATTGATTCCAAAAGACACACGTCGAAGGATCGTCTACTTCGGGTGAAAGCACTATGGGAGAAAGTGGAGGAGGAAAGTTTTGAAACTTCCAAAGCCTGAAGAGCTGAAGAGAGTCATAGTCGTTGATCTGTGAGAGGACACCCGTCGACAGATCATGAACTCTGGGTAAAAGGGTTTCAGGTGGAGGTAAGCGAGGAAAGTTGAGACTCCCGAAGCGTGGATTCCTGAAGTGGATCTCTATCGTTGATCATGAAAGAGGACGAGGACCTTTGATTTGGTATTGGCTGAAAGTTTTGAAGTCCTGAAGCTCTGGATAAGCACTTTTTTAGCTAAGCGCAGGGTCATGGTCATGGTCACTTGGGAATGTGGTTTGAAGAAAGCGCCTGTGAAGGATGAAATTCCGTGTCAGCCAAGAATAACATGAAACTGTTATTTTCAAAGAATAGGGATATGATCTCCATGAACAAAAAAAGAAAGAGACATGTAGCATGGTTTGGCAATTTTGTTTATCGTATGCATAATTCTAACAAAATGGTCGCTTGCACATTTTGCAGAATTAAGGGGTTCAAACACATCAACTCAGGCTGCGTATTGAGAAAATGGAATAAGGTGATGGAGCCTCCAGTCATGATAAGGAGGCCGAAGGCAAGAATACCAGAGTTGGTTATGAAGAGACAGAGTCGAATGGATGCAAGGGAAAAGGAGAGCAGGAAATGTTAATAGAAATAGTAAGAATCTTGAAGATGAAACTGTAGAACTACAAAGAAGACAATGAGAGACTGATGAGAGAGCAAAGTCAAATAAATTCTCGAGTGTTGCAGAGCTTAAATTAGTTGCAGAGACAAACGAAGAAGGGATCAAACTCAAGACAAGAGGAAGAAGGCAGGTGCCATGAAAGAAGGGATGATTGTGGAAGAGATGGTTATTCCAGAAGTGCTAACAGAGCTCATGGACACCACTCACCTCCTTACTCAGAAATAAAGTTTTATGCATCAGATGATCCCGTAAGCAGTTTAGAGGTGTCTTTTGTTAGACACCAAAGAAGGAAACAAGAGGTAGATAGTTTGCAAGGAGAGATGAGGAAGCTCTAGCCACCTTCCTTTGAGGGTAAAATACAAAGGGAAGATGATGCCGAAGCATGGTTGCTTGGGCTCAGAATATATTTTCAGTTGCATAACTATTCATCCAACCTGGAAGCTCGGATTTCCACCTACCATTTACATGGGAAAGCTGCAATGTGGTGGGACCAAATGAAGCAAGTGGAGCACATTAATGAGAGTAGGATCACTTGGAAGCATTTCAAGAAGTACTTCCAAAAGGAGTACCTCTTAGAGCATTTCTATGACAAGAGATTGCTGGAGTTCTTTGAACTCAGGTTGGGAAGCATGACTATGGCATAGTACGAGAATAATTTCTTGGGATTGTTAAAGTATGTCAGGTTCATTAATGATGAGAAAGTGAAAATACAGAGATTTCTAAGTGGATTGCCAGCCTTTTATAAGGAAAATATCAATTATGATGAGCCCAAGACCTTGATTGAAGCCATTAGGAAGGCTAAATACCTGTATGAGAAAGGCTAGGGAAGAGTATCTCTGCATAAATCTTGGAAGGACAAGAAAAATGCAAAGTCCGATCAGAGGAGGAAAGGATTCAAACCTCCTTTCAATAGGAATGAGCCTAATAGAAATCATCAAGATCAATATGCTAAGGGATATTTCAAGAAATAAGATTCCTTAGGAAAAAGGGGAAGACCACCAATCCAATGCTGGGGATGCAAAGAAGATCACATATTCAAGGATTGCCCAGACATAAAGGATAGAGTGAAGACTGTGCACAACATCCAAGAGGCTACAACAGTCGAAGATATGGGAAGAATCTATGCAACTTTAAATGATCGAAAAGAAGAGTACCAGTCCAATATGATCGAGGTGGAAGGTAAGATCATAAATCAGCCTGTTTCTATTTTGATTGAATCAAGATAAATTCATTGCTACATTGATCCTAAGATAGTGGATAGATTTCATTTGGAGAAAAGTAAACTTGGAAAAGCAAGTTTGGTTCAGTTAGCCACTGGAACCAAAATAAGAATCCATGACATGGTCAGAAGTTGTTCCATAAGTCTTAATGGTGTGAATACTAGTATGGATCTAAATATCATACCATTTGTGTCTTATGATATTCTAATTGGAATGGATTGGTTGGACAAGCATCATGCTATCCTAGATTATAATAACAAGAAATTTACATGTCTTGATGGAAATGGAAAATAGAGCACTGTGAAAGGAGTTCCAAGACTCATCTCTATAAGGGAGATTTCATCCTTACAGCTAAAAATATGTTTTAGGAAAGGATGTCAATTATATGCAGCTCATGTGGAAGAGACAAATAATACAAAGGGGCCAAGCCTTGAAGATTTCTTGGTACTACAGGAATTTGAAGATGTATTCCAAGAAATACCCGGATTTCCACCAAGAAGGGAGATAGATTTCTCAATTGATTTAGTTCCAGGAGCTGCCCCGATGTCAAAATCACCTTATAGAATGAGCACACAAGAGTTAAAAGAATTACAAATACAGTTGGAGGAATTGTTGAAGAAAGGGTACATACGTCCAAGTGTTTCACCTTGGGGAGAACTAGTAGTTTTTGTCAAAAAGAAGGACAGAACCTTGAGGCTGTGTATTGACTTCCGACAGTTGAACAAGTACACTATAAATAACAAGTATCCTCTACCCCGAATTGATGACCTCTTTGATCAAATAAGAGGAGCAAATATATTTTCAAAATTGACCTAAGGGCAGGATACCATTAGGTAAGAATCAAGGAAGAAGACATTCATAAGACAACCTTTAGGACCAGGTATGGGAATTATGAATTTGTAGTGGTTCCATTTTGACTGAACAATGCACCAGTTGTCTTCATTTGCTTAATGAATGGCATATTCAAGATTTTTTTGGATAAGTTTGTCATAGTATTCCTGGATGACATACTTATCTATTCTAAGTCTGAAGAGGATCATGCACATCACTTAAGACTGGTGTTGCAAGTACTGAGAGAACATCAGTTATATGCCAATTTGAGTAAGTTTTCTTTTTATCAAAAGCAGATCCATTACTTGGGACACATTATTTCAGAGCAGGGCATAACAGTAGATCCAGATAAGATTGAAGCCATTGGAGGATGGTCGAGACCCAGAAATGTGTAATATGTCAGATCTTTTATGGGATTAGCTGGCTACTACAGAAGGTTCATAGTAGGGTTATTTAAGATTGCTCATCCCATCACTTCTTTGCAAAAGAAGGGAACTAAATTTGAATGGACACTCAAGTGTGAAAATAATTTTAATCTATTGAAGGAATTACTTACTAGTGCACTTATGTTAAAGATTGTTGACCCAAATGAAAGATTTGTGGTATGTACAGACGCATGTAAGGAAGGACTTGGGGGAGTCCTCACACAAAATGGATATGTCATTGGATATGCATCCAGAAAGCTTAAGGAACATGAGAGGAACTATGCCACGCATGACTTGGAACTTGCTTCCATTGTTCATGCCTTGAGGATGTGGAGGAATTATCTCATGGGGAAGAAATTCAAATTAAGGACAGACCACATTGGCCTGAAGTATCTTTTTGAACAACCAACATTGAATGCCAGGAAAACAAGATGGCTGAAATTTTTAAGTGAATATGACTTCGATATCAAGCATATCAAAGGAAAGGAGAATAAACTTGTCGATGCACTTAGTAGAAGAGTGCATAACATGCATGATACTGCTGTCAGTATGCATAAGTTAGACTTGAAGAGAAGAATTTTAGATGGTCTTGTTACAGACCAACATTACCTATAGGTAAAGGAAAACTTACAACATACAGATGTACAATAGAAATTAAAGGAGTATGAGATAAAGGAAGACAGATTACTCATTCATAAAAATAGAATCTATGTTCCTAGTTCTGAAGAACCGAGGAATTTGGTACTGAAGGAAATGCATGATGTTCATTATGTTGGACATCTCGGTTACCAGAAAAGAATTACAGCAGTAAGAAGCCAATTCTTTTGGCCAGGAATGAATAAGGATTTTGTTTATTACATCGCTCGATGTATGGAATGTTAGAAGGTGAAGGCTGAGCATAGGCACCTAGCGAGTTTGCTGCAACCATTTCCAATCCTAGAGAAGAAATGTGAAGTGATCACCATGGATTTCATCACAGGATTACCTAGAACTAATAAGCAACATGATTCAATCATGGTGGTGGTTGAAAAATTAACAAAGGCTGCTCATTTTATTCCTGTGAAGACAACGCATGCAACAACTAATATTGCAGAATTTTAAGGAAATTGCTAGGTTGCATGGGATAACTAGGACAATCGTCTCGGACTGAGATACAAAGTTTACCTCCAATTTATGGAGGGGATTGTTTAAAGTATTTGGCACAAATATAAACTTTATCACCATGTATCATCCCCAGATAGATGGGAAAATAGAGAGGGTCAATCGAATAATTGAAGATATTCTGAGAATGTATGTGATGGATAAGCCATATAAGTGAGAAGATTACTTACACTTGGTTGAGTTTGCATATAATAATGGGTATCAATCTTCATTGAGAATGAGCCTATTTGAAGCCTTGTACAATAGGAAATGTGATACTCCAATAAGCTGGGACAACCCAACAGATAGAGTGGTACTTGGGCCGGAGTTTCTCAAGGACAAGGAATACTAGGTGGTCAAGATCAAGTAGAATTTAAAGGCAACTCATGATAGACATAAATTTTATGCAGACAAGAACATGACAGCTAGAGAATTTAAAGTAGGGGAGCATGTACTTTTGAAATTGAAGCCCAAGAAAAGCTCTTTGAAATTGGGTAGTTTTACAAAGCTGGCAGCCAGATTCTATGGTCCATTTGAAATATTGGACATAATAGGGCCAATTTCATACATGATTGCATTGCTTACTTCCATGAATGTGCATAATGTATTTCATGTCTCTTTACTAAAGAAATATGTACATGATCCTAACCATGTTATTGATTGGCATATGATTCAGGTAGAGACAGAGGGAGACTTTTAGGTTCAGCCAGTGTGGGTATTGGATAGAAAGGTCAAAATGCTCCGGAATTGTGTTATAGAGTTGGTAAAAGTTCAGTGGACCTGCTATGGTCCTGAAGATGCCACCTGGGAGCATGAAGATGCCATGTGGACAGAGTACCCGCAACTTTTTGAATAAATTTGAGATTTTGATCTCTATTTTGTATATGTACTGAGGACAGTGCCAAGATAAGGGGGAGGGGATGCAACACCCCGCGTTTCGAACCCCCATTTTAAATAATGTATGGTTACAATGCTGAGAGGCCAGGGTGCCAAGACAATTATTAAAGGGCCAATATTCCCAATAAATTTAATGTTTTGATCATTATTAATAATAAACACATCGTTGGCTGCTAGACGAACAAGGACTAGAGTTATAGAGGGCTATGATTCCACAAGAGAGGGGGCTTGAGGGGCTAAATGTTTATTCCTATGTTAATTACCCTTTTTTCCTAAGGAAGGGGATCAATTACGTGAGCTTCTTGGGGAAGGCCAGGAGGTTCTTGATTCCCCACGAAGTTACGTAAACTTGCCTCTGGTCTGATGGGGGGGGTTCGAATGATGGCTTGTTCGCTGATTTCTTGTACATCCTTTCATTTCCCTCATGCAATTTTATGCACCCACTTACCCATTCATTGATCCACCCTCATATGTGTCTTGGATTGGGAAAGGGGAACCAAACTGTTGAGGACATTGCCACGGTATGGTGGGATGTAGTGGTCGCTGGTGTGATCCAGCTGTGAGTGGAGGCCTGCATGTATGAGATGCGTTGGCCTGTGCCTTGTTTTGATCACAAATGCGAGTCCTGAGAGTTCCAACATTGAGATTCTAGACCAACTGTGCTGGAGGCCCTGGAAAAAGGAGGACTGCTTGAGGGATTGCGTGGTAGAGAAGGGTGGAGGTCCATTCTCTTGGGTGGAAGAGAGCTGGGCACTTGGATTGTTGTGGGTGTTGGGAAACCTATGAGAGCTTGAGAGATGACTGGTTTGGGAACCCAAGTACACTCTGGAACCATCCTTGTGGATTCAGAGCCTTGTCTCAGGGGTGACACCACTATTGAGATTTGGAGTAGTGGTGTGTACAATTGGGTGGAACGTCCTTGGTCTACAACCAATTGGTGTCACCTTTTTATAAAGACAAGTGATCTCTGTTGTGATATTATTATCTGTGTATGAATCTATTCCGCTGTGTATTATAATTATCATTTAACTAAATCTTAGATTATGCATGCTTGCTGATACTGCTGTGTATGTCGTTAAAGTATTTTCTTTTATGCATCCTTAAATTTTAAAAAGGTATCGGTAAAAGGCTTGAAGGTAGCATACCCCGACCTGTGGGTGGCTGGGTATGTTACAAACTATGACTAGAGGCTCAATGAAAATGTTCTTAGGAACCTGTTGTCCTGATCTAAGATGATGGTCTGCAGTATCCCAAAATGTAACCACATTTATTTAAAGAATATATTGGCAGTGACCTCCACGGTGATACTCTTCTTGCAGGCTGTCATAATGGCCATATTAGAAACAATCAACCACCAAAAAATCATACTCATTTCCCTACTTGGTTTAAGGAAGGGCATACATGTAGTACATGAAGATGGATTCCCAAGGCCTGTCGGGAGTAGGGAGAGGGGTGTACAGGCCTTGATTTTTAATTACTGTTTTGAAAACAACGCATATAATTGTTGGCTAACCCAACTAGAACCATGTTATTTTACTCCGAAATGCAATATTATCTATCAAATTTTCTCATTGCCTAGTATGTTCTATTTATCGGCTTGATAGATTCTTTGTGATTTTTTCTTGGTTTGTATAAACATTTGTCATTTCGTTTTCTTTCTGTTGTGTTATTATATTGTGCTTAATTCCATGGATGATAAACATGAAATTAAGGATTATTTTCGTAAATTATTTTGATGGATTTTACATGATGTCTTTCGCAATTATGGTGCTCCAATGGATTTATTTTTAATTAGCTTCTTCTATTCCTAACTTAATCTGAAAAGGATATTGTAATATTACAGTGACTTCCATCATTTTCTATAGTGGATCTAACTTAGATTCACAACTTATGTTAATATCGCAAGTTCCCTAACTATAATCTTGTTTGACAAGGGAAAGTTTAACCTTATAGATCCTTTTATTATTATAAGCACAAGGTTTATCATTGTCAAAACCCTTTTCATAACAAGGAAGAAGCCAACTTTGTTTTTCACCCTATGCTTAAACCTTAGTAATTCCAACTATTATAGACCATGTTTAAAGGTGAATCCAAATTCTTGGTTTATGATAGAGTTATCTTAGGTTATGGGTGATGCATCATGATTACTCTATTATCAATAATTTGATTTTATTATTCTACTACGAACTGACCATAACCAAATCCTTTGATCATTACTACGATTGTGTTCGCGCTCATGATTTGGGGCCAGTGGTTCGTGGAAAATTATAAGGAAAACATGGGTCATCCCACCTTGAATCCCTCTTTCCTCTGTCATGCAATCGATCCTGGGTATCATCAAGGTTTTAGGTGGTCGACTAGTTCGTATTTTCCTCTGCTCTATGAGTTATTCACCACTATTGTTGGGATGAGGTATGTCGACTTGTTCTTATATGGTTTTAATGATTCTGTTATATGTATTCTCTCCCACAGAGGTAGTCTATTCTCCCTTCACTTTATAGTATTCATAAAGGTAGCTACAAATCTCATGGAGCATGTAGTAAAGTTGAAAGAAGAGCTAAACAATCATGGAGGTTTCACTTACCCACAATAGTATAACATATTTCAAAACCGTGCCAAAACTGAGAGATGTTGTTACAGGATGAATTCTGATAAAACGGTTAAGAATTAGACCAAATTGTTAAAAGACCATCTCCAAAATGGGCTCATTTACTGTCTTTGCAAGCTGTTTCTCTTGAAACCAAACCATTTTAGAGATACATCCCATTTTTTGAAGAAACGTATCTCAGAAATTCTGTTTCGGTGGAGGTAAGGGGTTCTTTCAATTTCCTCAGAGATCATTTTTCGAGATGGACTATGACCAAACGACAAATAATTCGACAAAACCCTCAGAAAATCATCTCATAAATGAACCCATTTATCTCTCACACAGACATTTTCCTAAAAAACTCAAATATATGAGAGATATAACCTTTTCTTTAAAGAATATCTTCTCAGAATTTCCGTCAAGTTTGAGGAAATAGTTCAACGTTACAGAGAAATCATATATGTCTCAGGATATTGAAAATATTGAGTAAGATTCCTAATTTAACCCTGATCCTCACTCCCCCCTTTTCTCCGTGGATTTGAAAACCTGCTAGGTATTGGTCCTGCTCTAAGGAGTAATTTCTTAACGGAAAAAAAATCCCATGACAGTGATCACCAACATTGTAAAACAAATCCAGATCCTGGAAGTTGTGGTGGCTACTGATTATGGGTAGAGAAATATCATTTATTACAGAGATAGAATAGAGATATCAAGAGGGAGAATCATAAATCAATTAATAAAAGGGAACTAAATTCTTCTCATGAAAATAAAAGAGTAAAAAATTCTCAGAATATCATTGTAAAAAATCCACCAATGTCAATATTGTTTTGGAATCTGCTTTGTATTCATCTTCATTTTCAAACACGTGATTTATGGTAAAGTCAATTCTAATATTGTAATTAGTTTTGTTTTTTTTCGATTTGATTTGGTTTTGTCATTTTTTTTAGACAAGATATAAAATCTCAATCTTATTTTAGTGTGATTTGATTTCTAATAAAATCTTAATTTATATTTCAGGTTTTAAAACAAATTCAAGGATGTTGAGTACGTTGTTTGGCTAGTGGAGATTATGGAGCTTTGTTTCTCTTTTATTAGTATTTATTTATATTTTAAAATAGTTGGTAATATATTTTGTAATTATAACAAAATTGGTCCAAGTTGTTATAATTTTTGTTATTATAAACTTGGTTTTAGATTTGAGATCAAAATCTCTCTATTTTTGAAAGACTGACCTCTATCTTGTGGATATGAGAGTTGATCATTGTTCTCTTTAAATATTCGTTTTTTCTCTAAAGAAAGAGGTGTTCTTTTGAAACCTGAAAGATGGACTTATTTTTTGAATGAAATGGAAACACATTATGTTTTTTTGGCTTTAGTCTGCATAGCAAATTGTATGATGTGATTATTCAGTAATCATATTATTTTTCATATTTTTCAAAGCATGAAAATATATATTGTATGAGTTAGCTTTAGTCTATTCGTCATTATATGCTTTTATGTTTTTCTTATATATTTTATGATATGGTT
>ML821243.1:53732-74942 GCA_009831015.1 Picea engelmannii
TAGAAGTTCCCTTTTTGGGTGGCATGTTGGCCAAGTATCACTTTTGAACCTTGATTTTGAGGTGGTTCTGCTAGACAATATTTCTTCTGTTGTATCTCCCAATTTTTGGCCCTTATGGGTATGAAACTTTATATTATGTATTTATTTGATATTTTGTCTCTGCAATTCCACAGGTCTGATCAAAATTGGATGTGCCAAGTGGAATTTACGGTAACTCCCCACAACTTGCCGATTTTTGGCCTTTCCAGGAGATCTCACTTGTATAGTGTTCCCCGCACAAAATAATTGATATAAAATTCTGAAACTCGCACCCAAAATACTACAGACTGTCTATGATCCAATGCAACCAGTCCCACGCAATTTGGATACTCTAGGAAGAAGTTATGATTGTTTTACCTGAAACACCTTCTTGAGACTAGTCAATAGGGCTAGTGAGATACCCTATCTTACACTGGGTGTATCTACACATTTAAGATGACCCAGAAGCTGAAATTTTTTCCATAGATACAATACTAATTTTTTTAAATTTCCTCCAGAGTGAAGGGTCTGAAACGTTACAGAAAATTTTTTATAGTGAAAATTCCACAATGATTCATTTCAGGATGATTCCAGAACCCTATATTGTATGGGCTGTATCTCCGAAATTATAAGGCCTCAGAAGCTGAATTTTGAACCCAACGTACCTTGATCTGTCTTCTAAATATCCTCCAAGCCGTTCCTTCTGAAACGTTGTAGAAAAAAATTTATAGCAAAAATTCCACGGTGTCTCAGATGTAGCAGCGAAACCCCAAGACCTTGAGCTCTGATACCATATGTTAAGAACCAAACATCAAGATAGCATAGAAAAACCCCAGGAAAAGTAATCAACACCTTGAAAAAAGAGATAATTTCAGATAATAAGCCTCTTTGAGGGGGAAACCTCCTTTTACCCCACTTAAATATTCAAGTACAAGATGATTCAAAATGAAAATGTCTCCTTGGTATATATAGGAGACTAGGAGGTTTAATGGCCTAAAGCTGACATAAATAAAATAAAATTACTAATATAAATTACAACTAATGGCCTAAAGACGACATAAATAAAATAACATTATAATCTAATATGCCTCAATTAAGTGGTAATGAGCCAATTTTAGGGCTTAACAAACAGAGCCATAAAACCTGTCAGGGTATGTTACTTTAAACATATTGGGTTAACTAGACAACCTCAGATTGGATATTCCCTTCTCGTTGACGGTGTGTTACAAACGCCCATCAATAAATGGTTCTAGAAGGAGCTATGAGGTAAATTTAGTGATTAAAATTTTTACCCCTGAGCCTGTCATAATTCCATATTTATAAATTCTTCTTCTGTGTCATCTTGAAGTACACTAGAAGGCAGGCCAGATTGACAAGATGGCCTTGCAGAGTTGTTATTTCAAATGTATCTAATGTCTCATGGCTCTTTCCCAAACCATTGTGTTGGAACATGCTTTCCATTTCTCATTACCTATTATTCCCAACAAGACAGTTTCTCGCTTGTCCAAACTCACCTTTGATTGTGAGGGGAATGTATCAAAAAAAGACCATCTTAACAAGTTTTGGTGTAAGTGCATCAAGCATGATATTTCTGATTTAAAAGCTTTTTGCAGATTGTTCTCTTTCACTTTCAGGGGTCAGATTAAAAATTGGTTTGAGTCTTTTCCAACATATCACATTGTTGATTGGTTTCAATTTGTAGAGTAAATTTTAGATGCTTTTGAAATTTATGATTACAATTGATTATGTGAAGAATTTCAAGCTCTACTAATCAATGACAAATCATCTCCAGAAGAATTTTCAACAAGCATCCTTCATGTTCTCTGTAAATTTCATCTTTATGACATGTCATTTGTACTAAATCTCCTCTCTGATGTTTGCACCCATTTCATCAAGCCATATTCAATCACGAATGATGAATTGGTTACAAATCCTAAACAAGATGAATTTTGTTTGTAGGATGAGAGGAATCCATCAGAAAGTCTTGAACATGCAATGGAGGTAGAATCTATTGAAAATATTCTCACTGACAAATAAACAGTTTTTCCTTTGAACCATTGCATCTTCAATCCTCAACTATCGTGGAGGGATATTTTATTTTGGGTCTAGGTATATGTCCATATTCTTCTAACTCTTGCTCTAATCAGTACTTATATTCAATTATTGAAGAACACTTAGGTGATGAAAATGATCTTAGGCATTCTAACATTCCAATGAAACAGATTAGAGATGTAGAAATGCAATTGGAAGAAGAAACCTTAAACCTTTATCCACAAATCATAACTTATCCACATGAAATATTAGATGTTTGTCATGAAAGTTTTGAATTATCTATCATACATGAGGCAAATTTAGATGATCGTATTATGTTGAAGGATTTATCACCAAAACATAGTGAAAGTATTAAGGCAAGTGAAGAGGAATGTCTTGAGAATATCATTGTTAATCATCATAGCTCAAGAGAATCTTTTCATGTGGTCATTTCTAATTCATTTCACTCTTTATATATCAATCTCTTCTTAGATTCTGGTGTGCATGATATTTTAACCACAATATCTTACTCTTTGCCATCACAATCTGATCTTTTCGATATGCCAAGATTTGGTGAAATTAATTTCAAAATTAACATTTATGAAGTTAGATTTGATGCTCTTTCACTTTCATCACTCGCATTGTAAAAATATATGTTGCAAGATGATTTTACATGATTTATTTTTGAAAAAGAAAATGCACTCATTCTTATGGAGATCAAATATTCTACATTTCATATTCATTCTCTGAATAGTTCAAATTTTAATGATAATGTTTCACATTTTGAAATGATCCATCTCATCAAAGGAAGTTTTCAAACCAGTAATCTAATTGATTTCATGAATCCTATAATTTTGTGTTCCCCATTGACATATCTAGTTCGTCGAAGTCATTGTTTGCATTCTAATTTTTATGAAAGGATCTTAGAATGGCTTGAGGATTCATATCTAAAAAATATTCATAATAATGATAAATTTGTGCTTTCTTTGTTTCTACCTAAATATCTAGGGGGTAAGCATGACATGATTTGTTTAGGTCCTCCATGTGAAGAAATTGATAAACACTTGGAGAATTGTCAGGAGGATGAGAAATTTCAGCCTTGGTCGATGGTTATGTCATGTCCCTATAATATTGACAAGTTTTCCAAACTCACTTACATTCTTCCATGCCATTATGACCCATATCACGACAAAATTGCATGATGGTTGGACGATTCATACATCAAGAACATTCAAGGGAATGGTAAGGTCATGCTTTCCTTGTTTCTAAATGATGATTATAAAGGTAAGTGTGATGTATTTTTGTCATATTTCAATACACTTCCATTTTTGTTATTGATATTCGATTTTGTTTTCATTGCAGGATTGGAATTACTTTGATGGTTGCACTGGAAATACGACTAAACTTAGTATTTTGATTTGTTAAATAATCTAGAGTAGGTTAAGAGTAGAATTATTTTGGTTGTTTTTGATATTTTCTTTTGAATAATGCAGTTATGGAGATGCGGGTATCTAAGGCACAAAGAAAGTCGTCACCTGACTAAAATCAGGGGAGTTTTTGTTAAATTCCTCTATCTTCCTTAAACAATTCTGTTTTGAAATACATTATTATTGTTAAAACAATTTTTTAAAAGAGAGTGTAAAGAAGTAAAAGGTTTTCACTTTCAAGCTACAATTCGACATGAGAATTTATTTGGTGTGACGTTCCCCTACACCTAACTGCACTTATTTTAAGTGTTTTTTTTTTCTGTCAATTTCTTTTATCAGTTATGTTTCTTTTGGATAATAAGCCTGAATAAATTAACATCTCGTAGATCATTATCCCGTGGAATGAACAAGTTTTAAACAACTCAGTTCTTCCTTCTGATTCTTGTTGAGATGTTGGCTTGATTGGAGCTTGGGTTTTGGATTTATAAATTAGTCGTATTATTTTCTTTTTGTTGACTTTGATTTCTTTCAATAAAATTTGATTTGGTTTGTTGAATGCTCTTTCTTTTCTATTTTTGAGTGAGTCTTTTCTTTTTTGTTTGTCTATCTTTCTGGTTCAATAAATCTGTTGTTTGAAACTAATCACCATATGGAAATATTATTCAAAAGATCATACCACCTGTTGCTCTCAAATAAACTGAGATAGTCCAAATCTGGTCTTGAAAAAAGATTTATCTCAACTCTATTAGACAATTTTTAATTCGATTGCTACCATTCTTCTTTCCCTTCAACATTATTGTAAGGAATTGTCTCTGAAAGTTGGAGTAATATATGGTTATCATGGCTACTATAAGACTTTTTATTCCATCCTAGTCCTTACAGGACATTCCATTTTTTCTTCCCCATCTTCTAGATAATCTCTTATTTAGAGATCGGAGTCAAATTCTGTGATCAGACCACCTATGTGCTTAAAATAATAGAGCATAAAGTTTCTAATTTAGGGTTGGAAGGTCTCATCATGAGTTGATCCATCATGACCATTGAAAATTTACGGAAGTGACAATACCATTTATGGTCACCAAGCCAGGGTAGTGGCCTTCAGTCTTCCCAACCGAAGGATAAGAGGTCTCATCACAAGCCGAATTTCTCACCTCCGTGGATTTTTGTGGATAACACTGCTACTAACTGGTCATCAAGCCAGAGAAATGACTTTCATTTAGTCACCAAAATGCCAAAAGAGTCAAAATAAATAATTCCAGGAATGATCCATCACGTGTGCTTAAACTATTAGATGGGATCAAGGCGACCGGATAGGTTAAAAGGAAACCCTGTCGAGGATATGAACGCTTGCTGGTAGCAACGGCCTTGACTGTGGTATTGAAGTCCTTTCTCAAAATTGTCATGACCCATTAATGAAACAATCATTCAGATTTTAATTCTTTACAATATATTTCCCCTCAATTCATGAAATATGTTAACATCAATCTATATATGTATGCGAAGCTAATATCAATACTATATAGACCAGACAAGGGATTTTCTTAAGGAAATTTGAAGATCTGACAGCTTGGCAACTTTTACTATAATTCCTCATGATGATAAGTTTTGAATCAATGCAAAGATAACTTATTCTCCTAGTGAGTTTCCATTTGTTGGTTGCCCCAACTAGCACCTTGCTATTTTACTTCAAAATGCAATATTATCTATAAATTTTCTCATTGCCTAGTATGTTCTATTCATTGGAATGATAAATTCTTTGTGATTTTTTCTTGGTTTGTATAAACATTTGTCATTTTTATTTCGTTCTATTGTGCTATTATATCGTGCTTAATTTCAAGACTGATAAGCATGAAATTAAGGATTTTTTTTGTAAATTGTTTTGATGGATTTTACATGATGTCTTTCGCAACTATGGTGCTCCAATGGATTTATTTTTAATTAGCTTCTTCTATTCCTAACTTAATCCGAAAAGGATACTGCAATATTATAGCAACTTCCATCATTTTCTATAGTGGAACTAACTTAGATTCACAACTTATGTTAATATTGAAAGTTCCCTAACTATAATCTTGTTTGATAAGGGAAAGTTTAACCTTATAGATCCTTTTATTATTATAAGCACAAGTTTTATCATTGTCAAAACCCTTGTCATAACAAGGAAGAATCCAACTTTCTTTTGCACCCTATGCTTAAACCTTAGTAAATCCAACTATTATAGACCATGTTTAAAGGTGAATCCTAATTCTTGGTTTATGATAGCGTTATATTAGGTTATGGGTGATGCATAATTATTACTCTGTTATCAATAATTCGATTTTATTATTCTACTCTAAACTGACCATAACCAAATCCTTTGATCATTACTATGATCATGTTCGTGCTCATGATTTGGGGCCAGTGGTTCATGGAAAATTATAAGGAAAACATGGTTCATCCCACCATGAATCCCTATGTCCTCTGTCATGCAATCAATCTTGGGTATCATCAAGGTTTTAGGTGGTTGATTGGTTTGTATTTTCCTCTACTCTACGAGTTCTTAGCCACTATTGTTGGAATGAGGTATGTCAACTTGTTCTTATTTGGTTTTAATGATTCTGTTGTATGTATTCTCTCCCACAGAGGTAGTTTTTTCTCCCTTCACTTTATACTATTCATAAAGGTAGATACAAAGCTCATGGATCATGTAGTAAAGGTGAAATCAGAGCTAAACAGTCATGGAGTTTTTACTTACCCACAATAGTATAACAAAGTTCAAAACGTGCCAGAACTGAGAGATGTTGTTGCAGGATGAATTCTGAGAAAACGGTTAAGAATTAGACCAAACTGTTAAAAACCCATCTCCAAAAGGGGCTCATTTACTGTTTAGAGGGAAATTTCTCCAGAAACCAAGCCATTTAAGAGATACATCCCATTTTTTGAAGAACAATATCTCAAAAATTCTATTTCGGTGGAGGTAAGGGGTTCTTTCACTTTTCTCAGAGATCAATGTGGATTCTGACCAAATGACAAATAGTTTAACAAAACCATCAAAAACCCATCTCATAAATGAACCCATTTATCTCTTAGGCAAACAGTTTCCTAAAAACCTCCAATATGTGAGATATATAACCTTTGCTTTAAATAATATCTTCTCAGAATTTCCGTCGAGTTTGAGGAAATAGTTCAACGTTGCAGAGTAATCATATTTGTCTCAGGATATTGAAAAGATTGAGTAAGAGGCCTGATTTAACACTGATCCTCACTCCTCCCTTTTCTCTATGGATTTGAAAACCTGCCATGTATTGGTCCTGCTTTAAGGAGTAATTTCTTAACAGAAAAAAACTCCCCTGACAGTGATCACCAACATTGTAAAACAAAATCAGAGCCTGGACGTTGTGGTGGCTACTGATTCTGGGTCGAGAAATATCATTTGTTACAGAGACATAATAGAGATCTCAAGAGGGAGAATCATAAATCAATTAATAAAAGGGAACTAAATTCTTCTCATGAAAATAAAAGAGTAAAAAATTCTCAGAATATCACTATAAAAAATCCACCAATGTCAATATTGTTCTGGAATCCACTTTGTATTCATCTTCATTTTCAAACACATGATTTATGGTAAAGTCAATTCTAATATTGTAATTAGTTTTGTTTGTTTCGATTTGATTTTGTTTTTTCATTTTGTTTAGACAAGCTATAGAATCTCAGTCTTATTTTAGTGTGATTTGATTTCTAATAAAATCTTAATTTATATTTCAAGTTTTAAAACAAATTCAAGGATGTTGAGTACGTTGCTTGGCTAGTGGAGATTATAGAGCTTTGTTTCTCTTTTATTCATATTTAGTTATATTTTAAAACAATTGGTAATATATTTTGTATTTATAACAAAATTGGTCCAAGTTGTTATAATTTTTGTTATTATAAACTTGGTTTTAGATTTGATATCATAATCTCTCTATTTTTGAAATATTGACCTCTATCCTGTGGATATGAGAGTTGATCATTGTTCTCTTTAAATATTTATTTTTGCTCTAAAGCAAGAGGTGTTCTTTTGGAACCCGAAAGATGAACTTATTTTTTGAATGACATGGAAATACAATATGCTTTTTTGGCTTTAGTCTGCATAGCAAATTGTATGATGTGATTATTTAGTAATCATATTATTTTTCATATTTTTCAAAGCATGAAAACATATATTGTATGAGTTAGCTTTAGTCTATTCGTCATTATATGCTTTTATGTTTTTCTTATATATTTTATGATATGTTTCATTATTTATGGTTATCATAATCCTTGTGGCTAATTAAACATAAAACAAGTATCTATATATTCCGAGTTTATGTTGAATGCTAGAATTTTTTATATCATCTGCAGGAGACTGGAGTTGTTTCCATCTCTAAATTTTAAATCACATAAAGCCACATGGAAAATATTTGTCTTTCTGTTTCTTACAAATCGCTTTCAAAACATTAAAATTGCTTGAAATGTTTCAGGTAATATCATAAATATATTCTTTTCTTTTTTGTAATGTGCTTGCCATAGATTTCTGCTTAGAAAACAAGTTATTGGAGCATGCCTTACACATAAAGAAAAATAACTTATTGCTTTTCTTTATTGCTTATCAACAACATGTTAGTTACTTTTATGAGTTTACTTATTTATTTTTTGAATGAATAACGATTAAACGATTCAACTTTAGATTCTTTGTCCACTTCAGTTATATCATCAACAATCTTATTCATTCATTTTGTTGTTTTGTGATTATTTAGTTTTAGAATAATTTTCTTATTTTTATATCTTACTCAAACTATGTTTCTATTATATAATTTTCATTTTCACAAGGCTTTACACAAACCTTGTATCCATACATAGAATATTTTATATAATAAGAGTGTATGCTAGTTATATATTAATAGATAGGTTTATCAGTTAATGTACTTAGTGATATTGTATAGATAGATAGTTTGTGCCATTCTTAGTTTACTTTAGTGTTTTCATTGGCTAATAGAGCCATAAAACCCATCGGGGTAGGTTAATTTAAAAGAATTGGGTTAACTAGACAACCTTAGATTGGATCTTCCCTTCTCGTTGATGGTGTGTCAAAAACGCCCGTCAACAATAATGGAACACCATAATTTTTTTTCGAATTCCTATTGAATTTTTGAACAATAGATATACTTCTGCAGTACTACCAATATATTTTCCACACCAAAGTGTCCTACCATATGAATGTTGTGAGCTTCCCAAATAAAATTTGTCTATTGACTTGAAGGAAAACAGAGATGGCCCAAATGGAATAACATTCTATCTTGAAGATGAAAGTCAGTGATGGGAATTAATGTTCCCAACATATGGTAAGTGGTAGCGAAGTCAAGATCACTCTTGTAGAGTTGGGGCCACCATGAGGCCTCATGTACACAAGAGTGGATCACCGTGGTTAATGCTCCAATTGAAGGTCGATTGAGAAAATCGATGCCGTAAGTGGTGCTCCCTATCTTATATTTGATGTTGAGATGAAATTGTTACAAGTATGTGGACCAATTTTGATGGCAGTTGTTCTAAAATTTACCTTTTGTTTGCATGAAGTGGAGATGCTTGTGATCAGTGTGGATGAATTTCTCCTTACCGAGAATGTAATGCTTCCATTGGTAGTAGGCTTGTACAATGGAATACAATTATTTGTCATAAGCGGGTTACTTACAGACTGCATCTAATAGTGTCTCACTATGATAGGCCATGAGATAACCGTGTTGAGTGAGAACTGCACCCATAGAATAATCAAAAGCATCTTTCTCAATCTCAAAAGGTTATTGCAAATCAGGTAATGAGAGAACTGTGTCTGAGAACAAGAAATGTTTTAGATCATCGAAAATTTTCTGTTGCAACTTTCCCCATACGAACTTTTCTTTTCCACCACCCTTGGTCACTTGGATGAGGGCCCATGCAATATGGGAGAATCCCAACACAAACCTGCGATAGAAATTGGCAAGTACCAAGAAAATACGAAGCTCAATTAGTGTGGTCGGGGCTGGCCAGTCATGAATCACCTAGATATTGGTTAGATCTTTGTGCACACCTTGCTCATCAACAATGTATCCCATGTATTGGACCATGTTCATGTCGAAGGAGAATTTTTCCAAATTAGCACATAACTTGTGTTTCCATAGAGTGTGAAGGACCTACTAAATATGCTGCAAGTGTTCCGACCAACTCTTGATTAAGATGAGAATATCATCCAAATATACCACCAAAAAATAATTAGCAAAAGGATGAAATATATTATCTTTCAACCTCATGAAATTGGTTGGGGCGTTGGTCAAACAAAATGGCATGACTAACCATTCAAAAATACCCTCTTTGGAATTGAAAGTAGTCTTCCATACATCGGTATATTCTATTGGTACTTGGTGGTAGTCAGACTTTAGGTCAATCTTTTTGAAGTACCTGACTCCACTGAGTTGGTCAATAAGGTCGTCAATTCAAGGAATTGGTTACCAGTTCCTGACTGTGATTTTTTTTAGGGCCCTATAATCAATGCAAATTCGATAGGTCATGTATTTATTCTACACGAGTACAAATAGGATTCCACAGGGTGAGGAGGTTGTTTGGATGTGCCCCTTTTCAAGAAGCTCTTGTATCTGGTGCATGATTTCCTCATTTTCCACAAGAGAGAGAAGATATAATAGACCATTGGGTAGGTGTGTTGAGGGTCAAATGGATTGAATGCTTGACTGGACAGTGCAAAGGTACCCCAATGGGTGAGGAGAATATGTCTTTGTATTCCTCAACGACCTTTTCCACTTGCTTCTGTTGCATGGAAAGGATCTATGCTGAGGCCATGGATGTGGCTGCGACCTTCTGTTCACTTTGAGAACAAATCATAAAGAAGACAATTTTTCTAGTCTGGGAGATGACCTTCCTGCATTTCTTAGCAGAGATCAAATAAATTGCGTTAGGTGGAGCTACCTCTGGTATCATGTACAATACTTTTCCCAAAGAAATAATAACACTACGAGGTCTAGACTCATATACAACACGACGTTTCCACAAGTAAGGTTGGTTTAAAATAACATCACAAACTTCAAGGGGGGAAATATCACACATTACCTCATCCTTGAAGGGATTTATGTCATAGGGAAGGTGACACTATTGGCTGACACAAAGATCTCTTCCTTGGTAGAGCCACCCGATGGTGTAAGGTTTTAGATTTGGTGTCCTTGGCAGGTCCAATTGCTTAGATAGATTTTCTAATATGAGGCTCTTTTGACTTTCTCTATTCACCCACATCTACGAGTGGAAAATGCACTCACCTTCCTATGGTTCTTCAGGTTCACTTGGATAGACCTTGGTGGTAGCTATGATGGCATTAGGTTTCACATCAATGATTTGATCACCCTTGTCTGGTTCTGATTCTAAGTCAGAACTTGCATCTGTCTCCGAGGCTTTCAACTTTTCCACCAACGATCACTTTGATCAATGCCATTCATCGGTGTTATGCCAGGTACTTTCATGGAATTCGCACCACTTTTTAGTGTCTTTCCCTTTCTTCCCATTACCCTTATTTGTTGTTGTCTTGGACTAGTTTTCTTGAAATGTTCCATCCTTTCTCTATCCTTTGTTCTGTAGGTTGGGGATGCCTTTACCATGCTTGTGCTATGAGGAATTCACAGATCCAAACTCTCAATTCTTATTTTTAAATTTATTCTTGATTTTGAAGACACATTGATAAGCCAGTCCCAATGATGAAATATCCAAAAACTCCATTTCTATCTAGATGTATCGATGCACACTGTCGTGGTACTTGAGCACCAAATGTCTTTTAGAGTATTTTATACTCAGCTTGGTGCGCAAGGTATGGAAGACATTTGTGAACTCTGGAACTGTTTGGTCCATTTCCTTCCGCAATGTGGTCCATTTTGTATATTGGTCAGCGTAGCTTCCAACATGTTAAAACTGTTCCTTAATAGCATATATGAAAGAACCCCAATTGGGTATGAATACAAAGAGTGAAGATTCATTCATTCCCTTTTGATCACAATAAGTATCCCATCATTTCTTGACACGGGGACAACCTTAAGGAGAGAAAAGGTGATATTTTATCTATTGGAAAAGTTATGGAAAAAAATACCCTTCAAGAATATTCAACCATTTATCTAGAGCATATACATCTCTCTGATCTTCAAATACAATAATATCAAAACAAACTTGTACCTTGAAAGGGATGACACCTCCAAAGTGGTCGTTTGATGAAGATGCATCAACTATTGGAAGTCTTCGAAGGATCTGGGAAAAATTGTCCATCATCTTGTTCATTTTGCATGCTAGGGCTTCCTCAAGAAACATTTTAATAGGATCTCATGCTCCATTGTCTCTCTTTTATTCTACCATGGGAGGCCATCAGGGTTAGAAAGGACGATCCTGCAAAGGATCAAATATTTTGAGTCCCAACTCCTTATACCCTGATTTGGTTGGGGACATGCACAAATAAATAGATAAAGAGAATAACACTATGATACCATTGATCCATATTTATAAATGGAACAAAATGAAATGCAAAGTTATAACAAAAACACAAAGATATAATGAAACTTGAATTCTTTTAATAAATGAAATGTGTTGAATTGTAAAAAATGAAGATTGAAACAAAAATTCTTGAATGGTGGTATCTTATCTCTGAGAAGAGATGTGATGGATAATTGAACTCTTTCTAGTTCCAATAATGTAGAGAACACAACTTGTTAATTTTTAGGAAATTATGGCTTAGATTGAGGAATTTGTTTCCTCCACTCCTCTTAACCTATTTTAACTTTGCAAACTTGGATTTTGAAATGAGTGAATGTTAAGGGTAACCTAAGGTAGATTTTTTTAGGCATAAACCCCTATTATACCCCATCACCTTTCCCCTCTTGTGGTATCATATCCCCTTTAGGCGAACTTGCCCCATCGACCTTGGTCATTTTTTATTAACTGCATAATTAAAATAATTACATTATTCAAGAGGCTCAAATCAGGATATTAAATCATGGTATAAATGGATCTAAACCCAAAGTATGCCCATTTTCCCTCTTTCTCATCCTTTTAAAGAAATTACAATAGCCACAACATTCATGGAAACAATTCAGAAGCTACATGGAATCCCCAAGATTATTGTATGTGATAGAGATCAAATTTTCCTTGGAAAATTTTGGACTAAATTATTTTCCTGTTTGGTTACTCAATTGGCTCACAACTCCTCTTATTATCCTCAATCCAATGGGAAAAATAAAATTATGAATAAATGTCTAGAAGGGTATCTTCGTTTCTTTGCATATGATAAATAGACACACTAGGTCAAGTGGTCACCCTTGGAAAAATGGTGGTACAACACATCCTTCCATACTTCATAAAAAATGTCCCCATTTATGATACTTTATTTAATATAGCATTCTCCATCCATCACATCACCCTTGATATGGAGAAAAAAGGTTCAAGCAATGGAGGACCACATAGAGTACCAACAAGAGTTTCTCAAACTATCGAAGGACAACTTTGTTACAACAAAAAATAGGATGAAACATCTCAATGAAAGGGAATTTGAAGTGGGGAATTGGGTATTTATAAGGCTACAAAAATACAAGCAAATGTCCCTTAAGAAAAAAACAAAGGACAAAAAATTAGCACCCAAGTACTATGGTTCCTATAAGGTGTTGTGATGGATTGAAAGTATGGCATACAAATTGGAGTTTCCTCCATGTTCACGTGTACATCAAGTATTCCATGTTTCTTTCTTAATGAAGGTAATCGACGATAAGATGCCAATTCAAAATATATTACTTGTGATCAATAAAGGAGGTAAAATCATACTAGAACTAGAAATAATTATTGAAACGAGGATCATGCAACTAAGAAAATGAGAAATTACTAAGTACCTCATCAAGTGGAAGAACCTACTAGTATAAGAAGCAACATGGGAATATGAGTTCTTCATGTACAAATATCCACATATAATCAAGTGTTGAGGAAAACACTTGTTTGAAGGGGAGGCACATTTTAAGCCCTAGACAAAGCCTCATGTTAAACATAAAGCTCCATGTAATCCCTAGATAAAACCCTAGATATTGAGTTATTACATTTCAATTATTATATTAGTGTTGTAGGATAGACCCTTTAATTATAATTGTACCTTTTGTCTTCTACACACACACACACTCACACCAAAGAGACCTAGTTTTAGAATAATCTCATCTTGTACATTTGTTCTATTGTAAAAAGAGGTTTCCCCCTTGAAGATACTTCACATTCATTCTTCTCTCATTCTCAAGGCACGGATTTCTCTCTATCTTTTTATGCTATTTTGGTTCTTTGGTGCATAACCCATTATAGAACAATTATTAAACAAGTTGAAAACTACACACACAATTTTACTAGTTACTATGGATTAAATACAACAGTTACACTAGTTGTTATGTATTAAATACAATGGTTTCACTAGTCACTGTAGATTAAATACATTAATTACTTAGATTATCAAGTGGTTGATAGTGGTTGAATATGGTGTTGGACAATTGGTTTAGATTGATGGAAAATTGGTTTGGATAGTTGGTTGTGATTGATGTCAACCCTTGGAGAGTGATATTGTAGATTGATTTCAATCCTTATATATTGATGTCAACCCTTGAGTATGTCTGGTAGCACATTCTGGTAGCCCCATAAGTGTGGTTAAGGAACCCAAGTTTTTTTGAGGTATTTGGACATGAAGATTAGTGAATATGCATGTAAGACTATCATGGATGGCTAGTACATGTTGTGTCATTTCTGGTGATATGTGGTACACCACATAACTCCTCACGGTTAGGGAAATATGGCCTTGTGAAGTTGGAGAACCCTTTAGAGTAATATAGAAGCCCCTAGAAGGTCAACAAGAAGTCAATTATTCTAAAACTCCTAGAAATTCATCAAGAAGTTTACTAGTCAAGCTAGTTGCAACTAGGAGTTAAACATGGGTAAAGTTGTTGAAATAAGAAAATAATTAAAAAGTAATTAGTTACAACAAGAAATTATGAGTTAACTAATTATGGGTAAAGTAGTTGCAACAAGAATGTGGGTTATCCCTAAAACAAGGAATATGGGTAAAACAATTGCGAGTTAGCTCCTAAAGGAAGACACCAAGAAAATAATTAAAAATAAATTAGTTGCAACAAGAAATTATAAGTTGACTAATTATGGGTAAAGTAGTTGCAACAATAATGTGGGTTATCCCTAAAACAAGGAATATGGGTAAAATAATTACAAGATAACCCCTAAAGGAAGGCACTTGGGAAGTATAAATAAGAGATCAAGAGACTCACATTAGCACCTATTGAGTATATTGAATATCTATAAGTGAATGAGGTAACCAAGGAGACCTGAGGAGAATTTCAGAGGGAATATTGGCATATGCCTATTTTGGGAGAAGGATCTATTTTTGGGCGCATGCTTAGTTTTGGAAGAGAAGGTCTATTTTTGGAGCACGCGCCTTAGGAGGCAGACAAAAAACATGTAAGAAAAGAAGGAAAAGCAACAAGCATGAGGAGAAGCAACATGGCGCGTATGCAGACATGACTAACCATGTTAGGGTTACGATTTTTGATAAAGATTGTTATGGCTATAAGCCAATAGAGTAATATAAATAAAGACCTAGGAGGTCTAGGTCAGGGTGGTTGTCATTCATAAGTTATTGATTGTTGTGAGTTTTGTTATGGTTATTGTGGTAGAGTGAAATAAGCTAGTGTTTTATGGTTAGGTCACAGGATGATGAGCTTGGTGTGATCTAGTCAGCCTCCCAGAGGGTACTTACCCTCATTTTTTATTGTAATCTTGAATATGTAATGTGCACAATGCATATTTTGAAACATAATGAATAAAAGAGCAGAAGAGTCAAATATTTGTGGATGTATCCCTAGGAGGGGGTGAACCTGGTAAAATATTGTGTTCTATGTGTTGTGAATGATTGCTTTTACTATTCTATTAATCATCAGTTAAATAATGAATGGTTAACTCTAAATATAAAAACATGCATGCGTAGTTAATGATGAATGAATCCTATAATTAGATGAATGATTAATGATGATGCATAAGGGAAATAATAAAAACATAGCCCCACTCATTCCTAGACTACAAAACCTGAGTATTGCAGTCCCCCATAAAGCTATCTCAAGTGAGATTGCGATGTGCACTCTGTGCGCAACGTTTCCTTCTAGTTTACCAGGAAGGTCGATAGTTTTGAGGGTTTTGTTGGAAACCTATTTGAGATCAGAACCTGGGTCAACCCAAGTACCAAAAAATGGTTATGTTTCCAGTTGGAATTGCATAGGATTGAGTGGACGAGATATGTGGAAGAAAAGCACAGAGGATGAAAGCATAGAACATAATGTTCATGGCATGTAATCCAACAAAGGTGAAGATTGAAAGATGGTTTAGGAAAAAATAACTTGATTTTGCACAGAACGACAACAAAATCCCTAATTTGACGTCGCACGAGTATCTTGACAAATGCATGTTTAGCGACTTGCATGAGGTATTTTATGTGATTTCTTACATATGTTGCAGGAGTGGTTATTGAGGTTGAAGGAAAACCATCCTACGAATTGGATCAAACAACTAGAGTGGCATATTATGGATATCATGTAGTTACAACAAGTTAATAACAAATTTACGCACGCAGTAGATTTCTGGTTAGACAATATTATTGCAGGGTTTATCACCGAATTTGTAGTAGATATCGTGAAGTCCTACACTGCTGCAGAGCAAGATTTTTTGAAGGGACCTAGAGGTAGGTACATCATATCATTGTATAATTCAATCAAGATTTTATTGTATGAAAAAGGTGTGATGACTATGGAACCAGACAACTAAACTTCCTTGTGCGCATGGGGGAAGGGGGGAAGCACTGATAGGAGGTGGAGATATGGACATGGAGATGGATAAGGGGAAGAAGAAGGAGGCCATAGACCCAATCATGATGGAATAAGACCAAATAAAGAAGATAATGGAAAAATCTGCAAAGACACGCAATGGAAGACCTTACCAATATAAGATGAATAACAAGAAGAGGGCCATAGCCAACAAAGCGAGCTTGGAGAGAGATGAAGAAGAGGTAGAGGATTTCTAGGCTGTGGAGAATATTGAGGAAATCCTGCACGCAACATATGAAAGGAGAACAAGAGGACCAGGGTCATGAATATAAGGCATAACTCTAGTCCAAATCACCGTCAGTGTGGAACCTACAACCCCATGTGTGGCCAATACACCTGAAAGAACAACAACATTTAGAAAACAAAATTTTAGTGGAAGATGAGTAACATGATAGGGGTCCAATCAAGAAAAATCAACTGGGGAGTAAGTTCAGAAAGTAACAGTCAATTATCTACACCGCACAGAGGTAGTAGTTCAACATAGTTCAAAATGTTAGGACAAGATCCCACAATTAGATTTCCAGAGTTCCCGGGAGAGGCATCAAAGGACCTTGAAAATAACTTATTCATCTGTGAAAAGATCTGGGAAGAAAATCATATCATAGATGAGGATACAAATATTTCACAATTATCTATCACATTAAGAGACCATGCACTGGATTGGTACATAAGCCTTGATGTAAACAATCCACAAGGAATACCAAAGACTGTCGCAAAGATGAAAAAACTATTGGTAAACGAGTTTCATAAGCCAAGCTCAGAAGACTATTACATGAATGAAATGATTAAAATAAGGAAGAAAAAAGGTAAGTTTGTTTGGTAGATTGATCAGAGGTTCAAACATCTAAAAGGTAAGTTGAAGTATTCCATTACTAATATGCAACATAGGCAATTGTTTGTAGACTCACTGTTACCACACTTGAAGTATCCTTTGAGACAACAAAAGTTGCAAAATTGGGTAGAGGATCTGCAGGTAGCCTTGCAACTAGAAGAAAACCATTATTAGAAGACAGATCGAGAAATAGAGGATCTAAAGGAGGATCTGAAAAATCTAACATTTCAACTGAACTAGATTAAGGGAAAAGAGAAAAGAGAAAAGAGAAAAGAGAAGTTGTTTGGTGTACATTATGCAAGAAAAAAGGACATCATAATAATGAATGTCCAACTTTTGCACAGTACTTGGTAGAAGGGGTGCCAAACCCCTTTTCAACAGGAGGACCACGATGCGATATTTTTAAGATGCATGGTCCTGTTCCATATCATTCTCCAATGCTACAAAAATATTAGACAGTACCAAAAAGTTTGTATTGCAATTTTTGAAAATCAGTGGTTCATGATGATAAGGATTGTAGAATGATGGAACTAATGAGAGAAATAACTTCAACAACTTATAGGGTGCAAGCAAAGATTATGATAGGGAAAGTTGTAGCTCATTTCAACCAGGTTCCACCACCATTTAACCCCGCACAACCATAGTACAACAATGCACAACCATAGTATAACCTCGCACAATATAACGAAGTACCTTAATACAATGCACCGCGAGGAGATAGAGGTGTATTTAGAGGTGGAGGAAGAGGCAAAGTAGGATTTGGATGAGGCAGAGGGCCAATAGTGTGCCACAAAAACCAACAACCAAGACATTATGCCAGGTATTTTCCACTCCACATGCGACATGTATGTATTGTCACACAACAGACCATGACACAGAAGACTGCCCAACACTCTTGGGGAAGATTCAAGAAAAAAGGAACCAGAACAAGTAGAATGTCCACTAGATTTCTGCAAAGGCTATGCATGATGGGAAAAACATCAATATAGTTAGTCTAGGAGGAGCCAAGATAGGAGCTGATGCAACAAAACAAGATCCATCTCAACACCAATGGGTTGAGAAGAATACTGAGCCACAAAAGAAGTTTGATGTACATAAAGAAAATGAAACATTTAAGGAGGGCATATAGGAGCTTCTCAAGGATAGCATTGCGTCTACATCATTTGCATAGAAAAATTATGACCGACCAATGTACGAGACACCATCTTCAATGGATCACGCCAATAAAGGACAACCTTTAGAAAAAGTAAGTACCATAAAGACTTTTCTGCAATATTGTGTTAAGTTATTAAATGATCCATCATCTGTGAACATCTTATAAAATCTTCAAGAAAGATGCAACACAGAGGTAGAAGGGAAGTTAGAGCAGAAAATAGTCAATCATCTCCATACAAGAAGAAGAACAAACAGGAAGTTCAGGATAAATGCCAACATTGGGGAGTTCATCATGGGAGATATCATACTTGATTTAGGATCTGAAGTAAACGTATTGCCTAAGAGGACATGACAGTGTATGGGGTAACCCACATTAATCTATTCACTTGTCTAGTTAAAACTAGAAAATCAACACAAAGTGTTACCAATTGGAAGACTTAAAGGGGTGAAAATAGATTTGGATGGAGTGGGCATTTTGGTATATTTCAAATTAATAGAGATAGTGGATGGTACAACATCTTACCCAACATTATTTGGATTGGATTGGAAATTTTATAACCAAGTTGTGATAAACTTGAAGAAAAGGAAAATGAATTTTGAATTAGATGAATATAGAGTTATTGCACCATTGGATCCTTCAAAAGGACAAAGGTTTGTAGAGGCAAACTGTTTGGATTTGGAATAAATAAATCAACTATACATAACCACTGCGTGAGAATAATATTATGTCAAGACAACTGTCGATGTGGTACTCAACTGGAGAAGAATTACACTGTGTGCTTCATAATCAGACACAGGTTTGGAGAATTGGTAGTAGAGACTACATGAATTCTCCACAATGAGGTGCAAAAGAATATACTACATAGTAAGGTGGGTTGGTACAGAGATAAGGGAACCTCCCAGTTTTCATGGGTTGACCGACTTAGATAAATTCATGAAAAACTATGAGGAGGAAGTTTTGGAAAATCATAGGCTCTTAGCCCTGGATATTTCACTCAAGGAAACACCTGCAACATGGTTTGGCTCACATAAAGAAACAATTCAGGACTTGTATTATTGTAAATGACTACCGTGTATTAGATTTGGTGTAGAACAGGGGAGCAATACAGTGAAAAAGTATGACGGGTGAGGAACACCAGTTGAGAACCTAGAGAAATGCAGAACACAATGGAGGATGACACCACTAGAGGAATGGCCTCATCACTTCATTCATACATTGGAAGAGATCCCATGGAATTGGTACATAGACATGAGATGCACAGAGGCACTACATAATGGATAGTGTTACAACAAAATTTTGTAGTAACCCTCTCATTTGAGCATGAGAACCCCAACATTGATTCAACTCTGAAGCTGATACAAGGAGTGATATTTTTTGATGAACAAGAGGTCAAAATTATAATAGAATATCAACAACAAAATAGACATATAGTCAAAGAGTTACTCTCATGTTATCATGTATGTGGTGATAAATATATGCACTATTAATTCCCAAATTAAATTATCAACCAGGGCTCGTAATCTTCGAGGTGCAAGCACATGAAATGCAAGATTGGAGCCTAGTCTAGCCTAATCTAAAGACAATGACAATATGAACAAAATGAGCAAAGTAAACAAATTGCAAGAAATTAACACTAAGGATTCATCACTGGGACATATAAATAACTTAGTGCTATAAAGGCTTAGATCATAGTCTTTCATGCACTCAAAGTGATGTTCGTGTGATTAACCGTGAGTAGCTTACTAAAGTTTTCTATCCTTCAATTGTTATTTTCTATAGTGGATCCACACTTAAATGCAATAAATGAAACAAGAAAACGGAAATGAATTCAAGTGATAGGAAATAAAATAACACCTTGGGATGAAGCCCATCACGGGGAGGCCATATCTCACGAGTTAGACCCTTAATCTATCCTTTGGTGAGTAAAATTACAAGCTTGCAATAAGAAGCCAAACAAAATGAAATACTAAAACAAAACTACGTGATCAACAATTTATTGATCATGAAAATAAATCATGAATTTCTATAAGCAAATGGGAGTCGAGAACTATCTACAGTACATAAAATGAAATCAATCAATCAAACATTTCATTATTTTTATGAACCAAAGAAATGCAAGTTCAGAAATTCATCTACACAGATCTGTCACACTAAGAAAAATCAAAGTATGAGATAACCAATAAATAAAATTAGCATAAATCAATTAGCAAACTGAATAGAACATCTAATCTATGAATCAATTAACAATGCAACTAAAATCTCTCACTCAGAGATAAACTAACATATACATAAAAATAAATTAAACAAATCTAACAAACAAATATAAATGAGCAACACATTACCAATATTGAGGGGCCCTCCCAAGATGACAATTACTACTAGATATACTTCAGATTAAAACCCAATGATGCACCACAAATATGAAATCAATCATCTTTCATCTATTGAAATTCAAGCTCAAATTACAACAATGGCATCATAACTATTTTCCTCTATTACATGAACCTCCATTACAAAAGAATGATCATAATGACAATTGGATCCTTATCACAACCCTATGAGGATTACTTATACATGAAATCCATGGAGGAATGGATAAAACTGAATTCCCCAACTCAGATTTTGGTTAAAACCAATTTTACAATTTTTGGAATGAAATCACAAAAATATGGGGTTTTCATCAATTTGGGAAGATTCAAGTTGAAGATCCACCCACAACTCTTATACCGTTTTGAATTTTTAAAATTTCTTGAATTTTACTCAATTTTCCATATTCTAGACAAAACCCAAATCGTAGAATTGCTAGATCTGATACCATTTGCACGAAAATCG
>ML821243.1:75042-115838 GCA_009831015.1 Picea engelmannii
TGTTTCTTTTGGATAATAAGCCTGAATAAATTAACATCTCGTAGATCATTATCCCGTGGAATGAACAAGTTTTAAACAACTCAGTTCTTCCTTCTGATTCTTGTTGAGATGTTGGCTTGATTGGAGCTTGGGTTTTGGATTTATAAATTAGTCGTATTATTTTCTTTTTGTTGACTTTGATTTCTTTCAATAAAATTTGATTTGGTTTGTTGAATGCTCTTTCTTTTCTATTTTTGAGTGAGTCTTTTCTTTTTTGTTTGTCTATCTTTCTGGTTCAATAAATCTGTTGTTTGAAACTAATCACCATATGGAAATATTATTCAAAAGATCATACCACCTGTTGCTCTCAAATAAACTGAGATAGTCCAAATCTGGTCTTGAAAAAAGATTTATCTCAACTCTATTAGACAATTTTTAATTCGATTGCTACCATTCTTCTTTCCCTTCAACATTATTGTAAGGAATTGTCTCTGAAAGTTGGAGTAATATATGGTTATCATGGCTACTATAAGACTTTTTATTCCATCCTAGTCCTTACAGGACATTCCATTTTTTCTTCCCCATCTTCTAGATAATCTCTTATTTAGAGATCGGAGTCAAATTCTGTGATCAGACCACCTATGTGCTTAAAATAATAGAGCATAAAGTTTCTAATTTAGGGTTGGAAGGTCTCATCATGAGTTGATCCATCATGACCATTGAAAATTTACGGAAGTGACAATACCATTTATGGTCACCAAGCCAGGGTAGTGGCCTTCAGTCTTCCCAACCGAAGGATAAGAGGTCTCATCACAAGCCGAATTTCTCACCTCCGTGGATTTTTGTGGATAACACTGCTACTAACTGGTCATCAAGCCAGAGAAATGACTTTCATTTAGTCACCAAAATGCCAAAAGAGTCAAAATAAATAATTCCAGGAATGATCCATCACGTGTGCTTAAACTATTAGATGGGATCAAGGCGACCGGATAGGTTAAAAGGAAACCCTGTCGAGGATATGAACGCTTGCTGGTAGCAACGGCCTTGACTGTGGTATTGAAGTCCTTTCTCAAAATTGTCATGACCCATTAATGAAACAATCATTCAGATTTTAATTCTTTACAATATATTTCCCCTCAATTCATGAAATATGTTAACATCAATCTATATATGTATGCGAAGCTAATATCAATACTATATAGACCAGACAAGGGATTTTCTTAAGGAAATTTGAAGATCTGACAGCTTGGCAACTTTTACTATAATTCCTCATGATGATAAGTTTTGAATCAATGCAAAGATAACTTATTCTCCTAGTGAGTTTCCATTTGTTGGTTGCCCCAACTAGCACCTTGCTATTTTACTTCAAAATGCAATATTATCTATAAATTTTCTCATTGCCTAGTATGTTCTATTCATTGGAATGATAAATTCTTTGTGATTTTTTCTTGGTTTGTATAAACATTTGTCATTTTTATTTCGTTCTATTGTGCTATTATATCGTGCTTAATTTCAAGACTGATAAGCATGAAATTAAGGATTTTTTTTGTAAATTGTTTTGATGGATTTTACATGATGTCTTTCGCAACTATGGTGCTCCAATGGATTTATTTTTAATTAGCTTCTTCTATTCCTAACTTAATCCGAAAAGGATACTGCAATATTATAGCAACTTCCATCATTTTCTATAGTGGAACTAACTTAGATTCACAACTTATGTTAATATTGAAAGTTCCCTAACTATAATCTTGTTTGATAAGGGAAAGTTTAACCTTATAGATCCTTTTATTATTATAAGCACAAGTTTTATCATTGTCAAAACCCTTGTCATAACAAGGAAGAATCCAACTTTCTTTTGCACCCTATGCTTAAACCTTAGTAAATCCAACTATTATAGACCATGTTTAAAGGTGAATCCTAATTCTTGGTTTATGATAGCGTTATATTAGGTTATGGGTGATGCATAATTATTACTCTGTTATCAATAATTCGATTTTATTATTCTACTCTAAACTGACCATAACCAAATCCTTTGATCATTACTATGATCATGTTCGTGCTCATGATTTGGGGCCAGTGGTTCATGGAAAATTATAAGGAAAACATGGTTCATCCCACCATGAATCCCTATGTCCTCTGTCATGCAATCAATCTTGGGTATCATCAAGGTTTTAGGTGGTTGATTGGTTTGTATTTTCCTCTACTCTACGAGTTCTTAGCCACTATTGTTGGAATGAGGTATGTCAACTTGTTCTTATTTGGTTTTAATGATTCTGTTGTATGTATTCTCTCCCACAGAGGTAGTTTTTTCTCCCTTCACTTTATACTATTCATAAAGGTAGATACAAAGCTCATGGATCATGTAGTAAAGGTGAAATCAGAGCTAAACAGTCATGGAGTTTTTACTTACCCACAATAGTATAACAAAGTTCAAAACGTGCCAGAACTGAGAGATGTTGTTGCAGGATGAATTCTGAGAAAACGGTTAAGAATTAGACCAAACTGTTAAAAACCCATCTCCAAAAGGGGCTCATTTACTGTTTAGAGGGAAATTTCTCCAGAAACCAAGCCATTTAAGAGATACATCCCATTTTTTGAAGAACAATATCTCAAAAATTCTATTTCGGTGGAGGTAAGGGGTTCTTTCACTTTTCTCAGAGATCAATGTGGATTCTGACCAAATGACAAATAGTTTAACAAAACCATCAAAAACCCATCTCATAAATGAACCCATTTATCTCTTAGGCAAACAGTTTCCTAAAAACCTCCAATATGTGAGATATATAACCTTTGCTTTAAATAATATCTTCTCAGAATTTCCGTCGAGTTTGAGGAAATAGTTCAACGTTGCAGAGTAATCATATTTGTCTCAGGATATTGAAAAGATTGAGTAAGAGGCCTGATTTAACACTGATCCTCACTCCTCCCTTTTCTCTATGGATTTGAAAACCTGCCATGTATTGGTCCTGCTTTAAGGAGTAATTTCTTAACAGAAAAAAACTCCCCTGACAGTGATCACCAACATTGTAAAACAAAATCAGAGCCTGGACGTTGTGGTGGCTACTGATTCTGGGTCGAGAAATATCATTTGTTACAGAGACATAATAGAGATCTCAAGAGGGAGAATCATAAATCAATTAATAAAAGGGAACTAAATTCTTCTCATGAAAATAAAAGAGTAAAAAATTCTCAGAATATCACTATAAAAAATCCACCAATGTCAATATTGTTCTGGAATCCACTTTGTATTCATCTTCATTTTCAAACACATGATTTATGGTAAAGTCAATTCTAATATTGTAATTAGTTTTGTTTGTTTCGATTTGATTTTGTTTTTTCATTTTGTTTAGACAAGCTATAGAATCTCAGTCTTATTTTAGTGTGATTTGATTTCTAATAAAATCTTAATTTATATTTCAAGTTTTAAAACAAATTCAAGGATGTTGAGTACGTTGCTTGGCTAGTGGAGATTATAGAGCTTTGTTTCTCTTTTATTCATATTTAGTTATATTTTAAAACAATTGGTAATATATTTTGTATTTATAACAAAATTGGTCCAAGTTGTTATAATTTTTGTTATTATAAACTTGGTTTTAGATTTGATATCATAATCTCTCTATTTTTGAAATATTGACCTCTATCCTGTGGATATGAGAGTTGATCATTGTTCTCTTTAAATATTTATTTTTGCTCTAAAGCAAGAGGTGTTCTTTTGGAACCCGAAAGATGAACTTATTTTTTGAATGACATGGAAATACAATATGCTTTTTTGGCTTTAGTCTGCATAGCAAATTGTATGATGTGATTATTTAGTAATCATATTATTTTTCATATTTTTCAAAGCATGAAAACATATATTGTATGAGTTAGCTTTAGTCTATTCGTCATTATATGCTTTTATGTTTTTCTTATATATTTTATGATATGTTTCATTATTTATGGTTATCATAATCCTTGTGGCTAATTAAACATAAAACAAGTATCTATATATTCCGAGTTTATGTTGAATGCTAGAATTTTTTATATCATCTGCAGGAGACTGGAGTTGTTTCCATCTCTAAATTTTAAATCACATAAAGCCACATGGAAAATATTTGTCTTTCTGTTTCTTACAAATCGCTTTCAAAACATTAAAATTGCTTGAAATGTTTCAGGTAATATCATAAATATATTCTTTTCTTTTTTGTAATGTGCTTGCCATAGATTTCTGCTTAGAAAACAAGTTATTGGAGCATGCCTTACACATAAAGAAAAATAACTTATTGCTTTTCTTTATTGCTTATCAACAACATGTTAGTTACTTTTATGAGTTTACTTATTTATTTTTTGAATGAATAACGATTAAACGATTCAACTTTAGATTCTTTGTCCACTTCAGTTATATCATCAACAATCTTATTCATTCATTTTGTTGTTTTGTGATTATTTAGTTTTAGAATAATTTTCTTATTTTTATATCTTACTCAAACTATGTTTCTATTATATAATTTTCATTTTCACAAGGCTTTACACAAACCTTGTATCCATACATAGAATATTTTATATAATAAGAGTGTATGCTAGTTATATATTAATAGATAGGTTTATCAGTTAATGTACTTAGTGATATTGTATAGATAGATAGTTTGTGCCATTCTTAGTTTACTTTAGTGTTTTCATTGGCTAATAGAGCCATAAAACCCATCGGGGTAGGTTAATTTAAAAGAATTGGGTTAACTAGACAACCTTAGATTGGATCTTCCCTTCTCGTTGATGGTGTGTCAAAAACGCCCGTCAACAATAATGGAACACCATAATTTTTTTTCGAATTCCTATTGAATTTTTGAACAATAGATATACTTCTGCAGTACTACCAATATATTTTCCACACCAAAGTGTCCTACCATATGAATGTTGTGAGCTTCCCAAATAAAATTTGTCTATTGACTTGAAGGAAAACAGAGATGGCCCAAATGGAATAACATTCTATCTTGAAGATGAAAGTCAGTGATGGGAATTAATGTTCCCAACATATGGTAAGTGGTAGCGAAGTCAAGATCACTCTTGTAGAGTTGGGGCCACCATGAGGCCTCATGTACACAAGAGTGGATCACCGTGGTTAATGCTCCAATTGAAGGTCGATTGAGAAAATCGATGCCGTAAGTGGTGCTCCCTATCTTATATTTGATGTTGAGATGAAATTGTTACAAGTATGTGGACCAATTTTGATGGCAGTTGTTCTAAAATTTACCTTTTGTTTGCATGAAGTGGAGATGCTTGTGATCAGTGTGGATGAATTTCTCCTTACCGAGAATGTAATGCTTCCATTGGTAGTAGGCTTGTACAATGGAATACAATTATTTGTCATAAGCGGGTTACTTACAGACTGCATCTAATAGTGTCTCACTATGATAGGCCATGAGATAACCGTGTTGAGTGAGAACTGCACCCATAGAATAATCAAAAGCATCTTTCTCAATCTCAAAAGGTTATTGCAAATCAGGTAATGAGAGAACTGTGTCTGAGAACAAGAAATGTTTTAGATCATCGAAAATTTTCTGTTGCAACTTTCCCCATACGAACTTTTCTTTTCCACCACCCTTGGTCACTTGGATGAGGGCCCATGCAATATGGGAGAATCCCAACACAAACCTGCGATAGAAATTGGCAAGTACCAAGAAAATACGAAGCTCAATTAGTGTGGTCGGGGCTGGCCAGTCATGAATCACCTAGATATTGGTTAGATCTTTGTGCACACCTTGCTCATCAACAATGTATCCCATGTATTGGACCATGTTCATGTCGAAGGAGAATTTTTCCAAATTAGCACATAACTTGTGTTTCCATAGAGTGTGAAGGACCTACTAAATATGCTGCAAGTGTTCCGACCAACTCTTGATTAAGATGAGAATATCATCCAAATATACCACCAAAAAATAATTAGCAAAAGGATGAAATATATTATCTTTCAACCTCATGAAATTGGTTGGGGCGTTGGTCAAACAAAATGGCATGACTAACCATTCAAAAATACCCTCTTTGGAATTGAAAGTAGTCTTCCATACATCGGTATATTCTATTGGTACTTGGTGGTAGTCAGACTTTAGGTCAATCTTTTTGAAGTACCTGACTCCACTGAGTTGGTCAATAAGGTCGTCAATTCAAGGAATTGGTTACCAGTTCCTGACTGTGATTTTTTTTAGGGCCCTATAATCAATGCAAATTCGATAGGTCATGTATTTATTCTACACGAGTACAAATAGGATTCCACAGGGTGAGGAGGTTGTTTGGATGTGCCCCTTTTCAAGAAGCTCTTGTATCTGGTGCATGATTTCCTCATTTTCCACAAGAGAGAGAAGATATAATAGACCATTGGGTAGGTGTGTTGAGGGTCAAATGGATTGAATGCTTGACTGGACAGTGCAAAGGTACCCCAATGGGTGAGGAGAATATGTCTTTGTATTCCTCAACGACCTTTTCCACTTGCTTCTGTTGCATGGAAAGGATCTATGCTGAGGCCATGGATGTGGCTGCGACCTTCTGTTCACTTTGAGAACAAATCATAAAGAAGACAATTTTTCTAGTCTGGGAGATGACCTTCCTGCATTTCTTAGCAGAGATCAAATAAATTGCGTTAGGTGGAGCTACCTCTGGTATCATGTACAATACTTTTCCCAAAGAAATAATAACACTACGAGGTCTAGACTCATATACAACACGACGTTTCCACAAGTAAGGTTGGTTTAAAATAACATCACAAACTTCAAGGGGGGAAATATCACACATTACCTCATCCTTGAAGGGATTTATGTCATAGGGAAGGTGACACTATTGGCTGACACAAAGATCTCTTCCTTGGTAGAGCCACCCGATGGTGTAAGGTTTTAGATTTGGTGTCCTTGGCAGGTCCAATTGCTTAGATAGATTTTCTAATATGAGGCTCTTTTGACTTTCTCTATTCACCCACATCTACGAGTGGAAAATGCACTCACCTTCCTATGGTTCTTCAGGTTCACTTGGATAGACCTTGGTGGTAGCTATGATGGCATTAGGTTTCACATCAATGATTTGATCACCCTTGTCTGGTTCTGATTCTAAGTCAGAACTTGCATCTGTCTCCGAGGCTTTCAACTTTTCCACCAACGATCACTTTGATCAATGCCATTCATCGGTGTTATGCCAGGTACTTTCATGGAATTCGCACCACTTTTTAGTGTCTTTCCCTTTCTTCCCATTACCCTTATTTGTTGTTGTCTTGGACTAGTTTTCTTGAAATGTTCCATCCTTTCTCTATCCTTTGTTCTGTAGGTTGGGGATGCCTTTACCATGCTTGTGCTATGAGGAATTCACAGATCCAAACTCTCAATTCTTATTTTTAAATTTATTCTTGATTTTGAAGACACATTGATAAGCCAGTCCCAATGATGAAATATCCAAAAACTCCATTTCTATCTAGATGTATCGATGCACACTGTCGTGGTACTTGAGCACCAAATGTCTTTTAGAGTATTTTATACTCAGCTTGGTGCGCAAGGTATGGAAGACATTTGTGAACTCTGGAACTGTTTGGTCCATTTCCTTCCGCAATGTGGTCCATTTTGTATATTGGTCAGCGTAGCTTCCAACATGTTAAAACTGTTCCTTAATAGCATATATGAAAGAACCCCAATTGGGTATGAATACAAAGAGTGAAGATTCATTCATTCCCTTTTGATCACAATAAGTATCCCATCATTTCTTGACACGGGGACAACCTTAAGGAGAGAAAAGGTGATATTTTATCTATTGGAAAAGTTATGGAAAAAAATACCCTTCAAGAATATTCAACCATTTATCTAGAGCATATACATCTCTCTGATCTTCAAATACAATAATATCAAAACAAACTTGTACCTTGAAAGGGATGACACCTCCAAAGTGGTCGTTTGATGAAGATGCATCAACTATTGGAAGTCTTCGAAGGATCTGGGAAAAATTGTCCATCATCTTGTTCATTTTGCATGCTAGGGCTTCCTCAAGAAACATTTTAATAGGATCTCATGCTCCATTGTCTCTCTTTTATTCTACCATGGGAGGCCATCAGGGTTAGAAAGGACGATCCTGCAAAGGATCAAATATTTTGAGTCCCAACTCCTTATACCCTGATTTGGTTGGGGACATGCACAAATAAATAGATAAAGAGAATAACACTATGATACCATTGATCCATATTTATAAATGGAACAAAATGAAATGCAAAGTTATAACAAAAACACAAAGATATAATGAAACTTGAATTCTTTTAATAAATGAAATGTGTTGAATTGTAAAAAATGAAGATTGAAACAAAAATTCTTGAATGGTGGTATCTTATCTCTGAGAAGAGATGTGATGGATAATTGAACTCTTTCTAGTTCCAATAATGTAGAGAACACAACTTGTTAATTTTTAGGAAATTATGGCTTAGATTGAGGAATTTGTTTCCTCCACTCCTCTTAACCTATTTTAACTTTGCAAACTTGGATTTTGAAATGAGTGAATGTTAAGGGTAACCTAAGGTAGATTTTTTTAGGCATAAACCCCTATTATACCCCATCACCTTTCCCCTCTTGTGGTATCATATCCCCTTTAGGCGAACTTGCCCCATCGACCTTGGTCATTTTTTATTAACTGCATAATTAAAATAATTACATTATTCAAGAGGCTCAAATCAGGATATTAAATCATGGTATAAATGGATCTAAACCCAAAGTATGCCCATTTTCCCTCTTTCTCATCCTTTTAAAGAAATTACAATAGCCACAACATTCATGGAAACAATTCAGAAGCTACATGGAATCCCCAAGATTATTGTATGTGATAGAGATCAAATTTTCCTTGGAAAATTTTGGACTAAATTATTTTCCTGTTTGGTTACTCAATTGGCTCACAACTCCTCTTATTATCCTCAATCCAATGGGAAAAATAAAATTATGAATAAATGTCTAGAAGGGTATCTTCGTTTCTTTGCATATGATAAATAGACACACTAGGTCAAGTGGTCACCCTTGGAAAAATGGTGGTACAACACATCCTTCCATACTTCATAAAAAATGTCCCCATTTATGATACTTTATTTAATATAGCATTCTCCATCCATCACATCACCCTTGATATGGAGAAAAAAGGTTCAAGCAATGGAGGACCACATAGAGTACCAACAAGAGTTTCTCAAACTATCGAAGGACAACTTTGTTACAACAAAAAATAGGATGAAACATCTCAATGAAAGGGAATTTGAAGTGGGGAATTGGGTATTTATAAGGCTACAAAAATACAAGCAAATGTCCCTTAAGAAAAAAACAAAGGACAAAAAATTAGCACCCAAGTACTATGGTTCCTATAAGGTGTTGTGATGGATTGAAAGTATGGCATACAAATTGGAGTTTCCTCCATGTTCACGTGTACATCAAGTATTCCATGTTTCTTTCTTAATGAAGGTAATCGACGATAAGATGCCAATTCAAAATATATTACTTGTGATCAATAAAGGAGGTAAAATCATACTAGAACTAGAAATAATTATTGAAACGAGGATCATGCAACTAAGAAAATGAGAAATTACTAAGTACCTCATCAAGTGGAAGAACCTACTAGTATAAGAAGCAACATGGGAATATGAGTTCTTCATGTACAAATATCCACATATAATCAAGTGTTGAGGAAAACACTTGTTTGAAGGGGAGGCACATTTTAAGCCCTAGACAAAGCCTCATGTTAAACATAAAGCTCCATGTAATCCCTAGATAAAACCCTAGATATTGAGTTATTACATTTCAATTATTATATTAGTGTTGTAGGATAGACCCTTTAATTATAATTGTACCTTTTGTCTTCTACACACACACACACTCACACCAAAGAGACCTAGTTTTAGAATAATCTCATCTTGTACATTTGTTCTATTGTAAAAAGAGGTTTCCCCCTTGAAGATACTTCACATTCATTCTTCTCTCATTCTCAAGGCACGGATTTCTCTCTATCTTTTTATGCTATTTTGGTTCTTTGGTGCATAACCCATTATAGAACAATTATTAAACAAGTTGAAAACTACACACACAATTTTACTAGTTACTATGGATTAAATACAACAGTTACACTAGTTGTTATGTATTAAATACAATGGTTTCACTAGTCACTGTAGATTAAATACATTAATTACTTAGATTATCAAGTGGTTGATAGTGGTTGAATATGGTGTTGGACAATTGGTTTAGATTGATGGAAAATTGGTTTGGATAGTTGGTTGTGATTGATGTCAACCCTTGGAGAGTGATATTGTAGATTGATTTCAATCCTTATATATTGATGTCAACCCTTGAGTATGTCTGGTAGCACATTCTGGTAGCCCCATAAGTGTGGTTAAGGAACCCAAGTTTTTTTGAGGTATTTGGACATGAAGATTAGTGAATATGCATGTAAGACTATCATGGATGGCTAGTACATGTTGTGTCATTTCTGGTGATATGTGGTACACCACATAACTCCTCACGGTTAGGGAAATATGGCCTTGTGAAGTTGGAGAACCCTTTAGAGTAATATAGAAGCCCCTAGAAGGTCAACAAGAAGTCAATTATTCTAAAACTCCTAGAAATTCATCAAGAAGTTTACTAGTCAAGCTAGTTGCAACTAGGAGTTAAACATGGGTAAAGTTGTTGAAATAAGAAAATAATTAAAAAGTAATTAGTTACAACAAGAAATTATGAGTTAACTAATTATGGGTAAAGTAGTTGCAACAAGAATGTGGGTTATCCCTAAAACAAGGAATATGGGTAAAACAATTGCGAGTTAGCTCCTAAAGGAAGACACCAAGAAAATAATTAAAAATAAATTAGTTGCAACAAGAAATTATAAGTTGACTAATTATGGGTAAAGTAGTTGCAACAATAATGTGGGTTATCCCTAAAACAAGGAATATGGGTAAAATAATTACAAGATAACCCCTAAAGGAAGGCACTTGGGAAGTATAAATAAGAGATCAAGAGACTCACATTAGCACCTATTGAGTATATTGAATATCTATAAGTGAATGAGGTAACCAAGGAGACCTGAGGAGAATTTCAGAGGGAATATTGGCATATGCCTATTTTGGGAGAAGGATCTATTTTTGGGCGCATGCTTAGTTTTGGAAGAGAAGGTCTATTTTTGGAGCACGCGCCTTAGGAGGCAGACAAAAAACATGTAAGAAAAGAAGGAAAAGCAACAAGCATGAGGAGAAGCAACATGGCGCGTATGCAGACATGACTAACCATGTTAGGGTTACGATTTTTGATAAAGATTGTTATGGCTATAAGCCAATAGAGTAATATAAATAAAGACCTAGGAGGTCTAGGTCAGGGTGGTTGTCATTCATAAGTTATTGATTGTTGTGAGTTTTGTTATGGTTATTGTGGTAGAGTGAAATAAGCTAGTGTTTTATGGTTAGGTCACAGGATGATGAGCTTGGTGTGATCTAGTCAGCCTCCCAGAGGGTACTTACCCTCATTTTTTATTGTAATCTTGAATATGTAATGTGCACAATGCATATTTTGAAACATAATGAATAAAAGAGCAGAAGAGTCAAATATTTGTGGATGTATCCCTAGGAGGGGGTGAACCTGGTAAAATATTGTGTTCTATGTGTTGTGAATGATTGCTTTTACTATTCTATTAATCATCAGTTAAATAATGAATGGTTAACTCTAAATATAAAAACATGCATGCGTAGTTAATGATGAATGAATCCTATAATTAGATGAATGATTAATGATGATGCATAAGGGAAATAATAAAAACATAGCCCCACTCATTCCTAGACTACAAAACCTGAGTATTGCAGTCCCCCATAAAGCTATCTCAAGTGAGATTGCGATGTGCACTCTGTGCGCAACGTTTCCTTCTAGTTTACCAGGAAGGTCGATAGTTTTGAGGGTTTTGTTGGAAACCTATTTGAGATCAGAACCTGGGTCAACCCAAGTACCAAAAAATGGTTATGTTTCCAGTTGGAATTGCATAGGATTGAGTGGACGAGATATGTGGAAGAAAAGCACAGAGGATGAAAGCATAGAACATAATGTTCATGGCATGTAATCCAACAAAGGTGAAGATTGAAAGATGGTTTAGGAAAAAATAACTTGATTTTGCACAGAACGACAACAAAATCCCTAATTTGACGTCGCACGAGTATCTTGACAAATGCATGTTTAGCGACTTGCATGAGGTATTTTATGTGATTTCTTACATATGTTGCAGGAGTGGTTATTGAGGTTGAAGGAAAACCATCCTACGAATTGGATCAAACAACTAGAGTGGCATATTATGGATATCATGTAGTTACAACAAGTTAATAACAAATTTACGCACGCAGTAGATTTCTGGTTAGACAATATTATTGCAGGGTTTATCACCGAATTTGTAGTAGATATCGTGAAGTCCTACACTGCTGCAGAGCAAGATTTTTTGAAGGGACCTAGAGGTAGGTACATCATATCATTGTATAATTCAATCAAGATTTTATTGTATGAAAAAGGTGTGATGACTATGGAACCAGACAACTAAACTTCCTTGTGCGCATGGGGGAAGGGGGGAAGCACTGATAGGAGGTGGAGATATGGACATGGAGATGGATAAGGGGAAGAAGAAGGAGGCCATAGACCCAATCATGATGGAATAAGACCAAATAAAGAAGATAATGGAAAAATCTGCAAAGACACGCAATGGAAGACCTTACCAATATAAGATGAATAACAAGAAGAGGGCCATAGCCAACAAAGCGAGCTTGGAGAGAGATGAAGAAGAGGTAGAGGATTTCTAGGCTGTGGAGAATATTGAGGAAATCCTGCACGCAACATATGAAAGGAGAACAAGAGGACCAGGGTCATGAATATAAGGCATAACTCTAGTCCAAATCACCGTCAGTGTGGAACCTACAACCCCATGTGTGGCCAATACACCTGAAAGAACAACAACATTTAGAAAACAAAATTTTAGTGGAAGATGAGTAACATGATAGGGGTCCAATCAAGAAAAATCAACTGGGGAGTAAGTTCAGAAAGTAACAGTCAATTATCTACACCGCACAGAGGTAGTAGTTCAACATAGTTCAAAATGTTAGGACAAGATCCCACAATTAGATTTCCAGAGTTCCCGGGAGAGGCATCAAAGGACCTTGAAAATAACTTATTCATCTGTGAAAAGATCTGGGAAGAAAATCATATCATAGATGAGGATACAAATATTTCACAATTATCTATCACATTAAGAGACCATGCACTGGATTGGTACATAAGCCTTGATGTAAACAATCCACAAGGAATACCAAAGACTGTCGCAAAGATGAAAAAACTATTGGTAAACGAGTTTCATAAGCCAAGCTCAGAAGACTATTACATGAATGAAATGATTAAAATAAGGAAGAAAAAAGGTAAGTTTGTTTGGTAGATTGATCAGAGGTTCAAACATCTAAAAGGTAAGTTGAAGTATTCCATTACTAATATGCAACATAGGCAATTGTTTGTAGACTCACTGTTACCACACTTGAAGTATCCTTTGAGACAACAAAAGTTGCAAAATTGGGTAGAGGATCTGCAGGTAGCCTTGCAACTAGAAGAAAACCATTATTAGAAGACAGATCGAGAAATAGAGGATCTAAAGGAGGATCTGAAAAATCTAACATTTCAACTGAACTAGATTAAGGGAAAAGAGAAAAGAGAAAAGAGAAAAGAGAAGTTGTTTGGTGTACATTATGCAAGAAAAAAGGACATCATAATAATGAATGTCCAACTTTTGCACAGTACTTGGTAGAAGGGGTGCCAAACCCCTTTTCAACAGGAGGACCACGATGCGATATTTTTAAGATGCATGGTCCTGTTCCATATCATTCTCCAATGCTACAAAAATATTAGACAGTACCAAAAAGTTTGTATTGCAATTTTTGAAAATCAGTGGTTCATGATGATAAGGATTGTAGAATGATGGAACTAATGAGAGAAATAACTTCAACAACTTATAGGGTGCAAGCAAAGATTATGATAGGGAAAGTTGTAGCTCATTTCAACCAGGTTCCACCACCATTTAACCCCGCACAACCATAGTACAACAATGCACAACCATAGTATAACCTCGCACAATATAACGAAGTACCTTAATACAATGCACCGCGAGGAGATAGAGGTGTATTTAGAGGTGGAGGAAGAGGCAAAGTAGGATTTGGATGAGGCAGAGGGCCAATAGTGTGCCACAAAAACCAACAACCAAGACATTATGCCAGGTATTTTCCACTCCACATGCGACATGTATGTATTGTCACACAACAGACCATGACACAGAAGACTGCCCAACACTCTTGGGGAAGATTCAAGAAAAAAGGAACCAGAACAAGTAGAATGTCCACTAGATTTCTGCAAAGGCTATGCATGATGGGAAAAACATCAATATAGTTAGTCTAGGAGGAGCCAAGATAGGAGCTGATGCAACAAAACAAGATCCATCTCAACACCAATGGGTTGAGAAGAATACTGAGCCACAAAAGAAGTTTGATGTACATAAAGAAAATGAAACATTTAAGGAGGGCATATAGGAGCTTCTCAAGGATAGCATTGCGTCTACATCATTTGCATAGAAAAATTATGACCGACCAATGTACGAGACACCATCTTCAATGGATCACGCCAATAAAGGACAACCTTTAGAAAAAGTAAGTACCATAAAGACTTTTCTGCAATATTGTGTTAAGTTATTAAATGATCCATCATCTGTGAACATCTTATAAAATCTTCAAGAAAGATGCAACACAGAGGTAGAAGGGAAGTTAGAGCAGAAAATAGTCAATCATCTCCATACAAGAAGAAGAACAAACAGGAAGTTCAGGATAAATGCCAACATTGGGGAGTTCATCATGGGAGATATCATACTTGATTTAGGATCTGAAGTAAACGTATTGCCTAAGAGGACATGACAGTGTATGGGGTAACCCACATTAATCTATTCACTTGTCTAGTTAAAACTAGAAAATCAACACAAAGTGTTACCAATTGGAAGACTTAAAGGGGTGAAAATAGATTTGGATGGAGTGGGCATTTTGGTATATTTCAAATTAATAGAGATAGTGGATGGTACAACATCTTACCCAACATTATTTGGATTGGATTGGAAATTTTATAACCAAGTTGTGATAAACTTGAAGAAAAGGAAAATGAATTTTGAATTAGATGAATATAGAGTTATTGCACCATTGGATCCTTCAAAAGGACAAAGGTTTGTAGAGGCAAACTGTTTGGATTTGGAATAAATAAATCAACTATACATAACCACTGCGTGAGAATAATATTATGTCAAGACAACTGTCGATGTGGTACTCAACTGGAGAAGAATTACACTGTGTGCTTCATAATCAGACACAGGTTTGGAGAATTGGTAGTAGAGACTACATGAATTCTCCACAATGAGGTGCAAAAGAATATACTACATAGTAAGGTGGGTTGGTACAGAGATAAGGGAACCTCCCAGTTTTCATGGGTTGACCGACTTAGATAAATTCATGAAAAACTATGAGGAGGAAGTTTTGGAAAATCATAGGCTCTTAGCCCTGGATATTTCACTCAAGGAAACACCTGCAACATGGTTTGGCTCACATAAAGAAACAATTCAGGACTTGTATTATTGTAAATGACTACCGTGTATTAGATTTGGTGTAGAACAGGGGAGCAATACAGTGAAAAAGTATGACGGGTGAGGAACACCAGTTGAGAACCTAGAGAAATGCAGAACACAATGGAGGATGACACCACTAGAGGAATGGCCTCATCACTTCATTCATACATTGGAAGAGATCCCATGGAATTGGTACATAGACATGAGATGCACAGAGGCACTACATAATGGATAGTGTTACAACAAAATTTTGTAGTAACCCTCTCATTTGAGCATGAGAACCCCAACATTGATTCAACTCTGAAGCTGATACAAGGAGTGATATTTTTTGATGAACAAGAGGTCAAAATTATAATAGAATATCAACAACAAAATAGACATATAGTCAAAGAGTTACTCTCATGTTATCATGTATGTGGTGATAAATATATGCACTATTAATTCCCAAATTAAATTATCAACCAGGGCTCGTAATCTTCGAGGTGCAAGCACATGAAATGCAAGATTGGAGCCTAGTCTAGCCTAATCTAAAGACAATGACAATATGAACAAAATGAGCAAAGTAAACAAATTGCAAGAAATTAACACTAAGGATTCATCACTGGGACATATAAATAACTTAGTGCTATAAAGGCTTAGATCATAGTCTTTCATGCACTCAAAGTGATGTTCGTGTGATTAACCGTGAGTAGCTTACTAAAGTTTTCTATCCTTCAATTGTTATTTTCTATAGTGGATCCACACTTAAATGCAATAAATGAAACAAGAAAACGGAAATGAATTCAAGTGATAGGAAATAAAATAACACCTTGGGATGAAGCCCATCACGGGGAGGCCATATCTCACGAGTTAGACCCTTAATCTATCCTTTGGTGAGTAAAATTACAAGCTTGCAATAAGAAGCCAAACAAAATGAAATACTAAAACAAAACTACGTGATCAACAATTTATTGATCATGAAAATAAATCATGAATTTCTATAAGCAAATGGGAGTCGAGAACTATCTACAGTACATAAAATGAAATCAATCAATCAAACATTTCATTATTTTTATGAACCAAAGAAATGCAAGTTCAGAAATTCATCTACACAGATCTGTCACACTAAGAAAAATCAAAGTATGAGATAACCAATAAATAAAATTAGCATAAATCAATTAGCAAACTGAATAGAACATCTAATCTATGAATCAATTAACAATGCAACTAAAATCTCTCACTCAGAGATAAACTAACATATACATAAAAATAAATTAAACAAATCTAACAAACAAATATAAATGAGCAACACATTACCAATATTGAGGGGCCCTCCCAAGATGACAATTACTACTAGATATACTTCAGATTAAAACCCAATGATGCACCACAAATATGAAATCAATCATCTTTCATCTATTGAAATTCAAGCTCAAATTACAACAATGGCATCATAACTATTTTCCTCTATTACATGAACCTCCATTACAAAAGAATGATCATAATGACAATTGGATCCTTATCACAACCCTATGAGGATTACTTATACATGAAATCCATGGAGGAATGGATAAAACTGAATTCCCCAACTCAGATTTTGGTTAAAACCAATTTTACAATTTTTGGAATGAAATCACAAAAATATGGGGTTTTCATCAATTTGGGAAGATTCAAGTTGAAGATCCACCCACAACTCTTATACCGTTTTGAATTTTTAAAATTTCTTGAATTTTACTCAATTTTCCATATTCTAGACAAAACCCAAATCGTAGAATTGCTAGATCTGATACCATTTGCACGAAAATCGACGCGAAAGTTGGCAGTTTGAGATTTGTACTAATTTTTTCATAATAATTCCCCCTGAGTTGGAGTTTCACACATGTGATCTGGGTGAATTATAGCTCATGTTTTTTCATGTCGACGTCGCTCTGGACAACACCCATGTCCCCTATTTTTCTCTAGAAGCATTCCAAATTTTTGAACTATATCTGGTACCAGATGCCTGTAGGATGTTGGTACCAGATGAGAATAGGTGACAGATGAGCGCAGGTACCGGATGACTGAACCTTCTGGTACCGGATGACTTGGAGTGTTAGTACCAGTCCTCGGATGATCATTGGTACCATATGATTGTGATGGTACCGAAACATGAACAATACATATACCAGAATGAGGACAATGCATGTATAGGAACAATACAGGTACCAGAACATGGATATGTTTCTTGGACATAGAAACATAGGATTAAACCACCATCGAAAAAATCATGTTAAAAACATCTTTAATCACTTAAAAAGACAAGAAAACAACAATAATTAACCACAAGGTAGAATGGATGTAATTAGTGGTAAGTGACGAAATAATAGCTATATAATGTATCAAGAGTGCAAGAATATAGCTTATGAATGGAGGTTTTACATGTTAGAAAATATGAAATATTTGGAGCCCAACACTCCCCCACGCCTACTAGTTTTCATTTCCTCATGCAAAAAAAGTACTTGCCCATTATATATTTAGATAGACCTCTATGACATTATTATTGCGAGTGTTGGTTCTTATGGAGTGACCTGATTTATCATACTGCCATAAAGTTGATTTAGTTTACAATAGAGAAATGAAAATTGATGACAAGCGATGGATAGGCTATGAAGGGATGGTGGATGGTATGGTAATATGAATACAGACTTAGGTGTGTGTATACTCTGTGCTTTTATTTAAGACCAATGTTTATTTGTGGTTTTTAGGCAACACTGACTTCATCCTTTTAATGTGAATTCTTTATATATATATATTTATATATAAGGAGAAGACACTTTAATGTGAATTCTTTATATATATATATATATATAAGGAGAAGACACTATAAATGTTGTGATGTATTTATGTACCACAATATTTTGTTTTTCATTCTTATGGCCTTATCAGAGTATTATGCATTTTATTATGAATTGTGGATGGAGAATGAATGACAATGGTTTACGAAAGATAAAATGTATGGAGTGGTTAATCATCAAGTTCCCTTAAACTTTTTAATGACTCAAAGAGTCTTAAACCAGTTTTACCTCAAGTTTACCTTCACTTTAATGTGCATTCTAGGCTGATGAATTGGAAGATCTTGAGGGGACCTCCCAATATGGAAATTGTTGCTAGAGATACTTCAGATGAAAATCCAACGATGCACCACAAATCTGAAATCAATCATCTTTCATCTATTGAAATTCAAGCTCAAATTACAAGAATGGCATCATAACTCTTTTCCTCTATTACATGAACCTCCATTACAAAAGAATGGTCATAATGAAAATTGGATCCTTCTCACAGCCCTATGAGGATTATTTATACATGAAATCCATGGAGGAATAGATAAAACCGAATTCCCCAACTCATATTTTGGTTAAAACCAATTTTACAATTTTTGGAATGAAATCACAAAAATATGGGTTTTTCATCAATTCGGGCTGATTCGAGTTGACGATCCACCCATAACTCTTAAACCATTTTGATTTTTGAAACACTGCTTGAATATTTCTCAATTTTCCATATTCTAGACAAAACCCAAATTGTAGAATTTCTAGATCTGATACCATTTGCACGAAAATCGAGGTGAAAGTTGGCAGTTTGAGATTTTTACTAATTTTTGCATAATCATTCCCCCTGAGTTGGAGTTTCACACGTTTGATCTGGGTGAATTCAAACTCATGTTTCTACATGTCGACGCCACTTTGGACAAAACCCTTGTCCCCGATTTTTCTCTAGAAGCATTCTGAATTTTTGAACTATATCTGGTACCAAATGCCTGTAGGATGTTGGTACCGGATGAGCACATGTGACAGATGAGCATAGGTACTGAATGAGTGAAAGTACCGGATGACTGAACCTTATGGTACCAAATGACTTGGATTGTGAGTACCAGATGAGTGTAGGTACCAGATGACTATGATGGTACCGGAACAGGAACAATACAAGTATCAGAACATGGACAGTGCATGTATAGGAACAAGGACATGTTGCTTGGACATAGAAACATAGGATTAAACCATCATTGATAAAATCATGTCAAAAACATCTTTAATCACTTAAAAATACAAGAAAGCAACAATAATTAACCACAAGGTAGAATGGATGTAATTAGTGGTAAGTGACGAGATAATGGCTATATAATGTATCAAGAGTGCGGGAATATAGCTTATGAATGAAGGTTCTACATGGTAGAAAATATGACATATTTGGATCCCAACACTCCCCCACGCCTACTAGTTTGATATTCCTCATGAAAACAAAGTAATTTCACATTATATATTTAGATAGACCTCTATGACATTATTATTGCGAGTGTTGGTTCTTATGAAGTGACATGATTTATCATACTGTCATAAAGTTGATTTCTTTTACAATAGAGTAATGCAAATTGAGGACAAGCGATGGATGGGCTATGAAGGGAAGGTGTATGGTATGGTAATATGAATACAGACTTAGGTGTTTGTATACTATGTTCTTTTCTTTAAGACCAATGTTTATTTGTGGTTTTTAGGAAACAATGACTACATCCTTTTAATGTGAATTGTTTATGATATATATATATATATATATATATATATATAAGGAGAAGACACTATAGATGTTGTGTTGTATTTATGTACCGCAATATTTTGTTTTTCATTCTTATGGCCTTATCAGAGTATTATGCATTTTATTATGAATTGTGGATGGAGAATGAATGATAATGGTTTATGAAAGATAAAATGTATGGAGTGGTTAATCATCAAATACCCTTCAAATTTTTAATGAATCAAAGAGTCTTAAACTAGTTTTACCTCAAGTTTACCTTCACTTTAATGTGCATTGTAGGTTGATGAAGTGGAAGATGAATGGGAGTACATGCTGGCTGAAACTGAAGATTAATCTGAGCAAGATTGAGAGCTACTAGAGATCTAGGAGAGAGATGATGAATGTTGATCCACTAAGATTCCTATTGTGTCTCTCTCTCTTTGTTTCCCACCACCCCTGTTGGTTTGCATGTCCTCATGCAAACTCTTATTAGCACACAAACAATGTTGCAAGCTGAAAGAGGACTATGTGGAACTGTTGCATGTTGTTTGAAGGATGAGAATGAAGTATGCTAAAGCTGAGATCTTCTGAAAATATCCTGCAAAAAGTACCCTTGATTTTTTTTTTTAATTTTTGTATTGTTGGCACAGGAACCTACTGGTTTCTGTACCATAAGTACTGGAACAAAAAAATATAAAATAACTAAACCAACAATGTTATTATGAGAGAAGAAATAAACATTGATGTTATGCCAAAGAAACAACCAAAACTTAAACTTTATCCATGCTTGTAAATTTGGAAATGAAATTAATTTTAAAACATTACAAACATAAAAGAAATTCCTAAATTACTTATTACATATGATTTCATCAATCATTAACAATTTTATGCTCAAGAAACCATGTAAATTATGATGGGGGATTTTTCCTCTCATCCTTAAACATGAAAACATGAGGAGGTAAGTGGTCTTTAATAATTGAGAAACCAATAGGAAATCAATCATCCCTGTCTAATTTCTCAGACAATTTATGTCATTCAAGTGATATTGATAAAGTTCACATTTGAGTTTATTAGACTCCTACACTTATGGGTCCCACTTCTAAGACAATGACATCCTAGGTATGAATGCCGAGGTCTTAAGAGCATCTTACAGACATTCAAAAATGGAAATTTAGATGATATTCATTAGCCTTTTGTTCAACCATGCATGCTTCTTCTTAAGGATTTACACAAGTATACTGTTCATACGGACAAATATAGATTAGAAAAAATGAAAGACATTAAAATTGTAACCCATTGCTAGCAAGCCTGTTTAGTACTCCGATGGGGTAATTTTGACATCTAAGAAATATCCTTGCTAGGCAGAATGACCCATTTCCCACGAGCATGTTTGGTACCCTGATGGGTTTGCCTAGTTATACCATAGACTGGTACCCGCTGCCAGCAGACCTGTTCAGTATCCCGATGAGTTAGCCTCTTACACCCTTTTTCCATGAAATGCTCTTGTCCCAAAATTTACCCTTAAGATAAAATTTATAGATTGATTTCGCATGGGTTAATGGGGAAGCATCTTTGAAAACCTTTTTACAGGATGGGATGGTATTGGGTTGGAATATATTTTATACACTGCCCATAAAATATTGTTCGTATGAAAAATAGACTTATGTATTGAGATTGGTCGAAATACGTATCATGGTCAAACTTACTTAATGTGTGGTGGATGAGGCCATGAGAGAATGATCTAAAGGTTCCTCTAGTCCCCAAGTTCATCTTCTCCATATAAGATTTTGTTCCCTCACAAGTAGAAGTTTCATTAACTTTCCTTCTACCAGTTGATAATAATTCTTGAATAACAAGTTCTAATAGGAAACTAAGATGTACAAGTTACCTATGGGAATCATTATGGAGAACTTAAAGATTTTGTAAATCCCATAATATTTTAAAGATTAGGATTATGAGCAACTATTATTATTAATAGTCAGAAATATGTATGTAATAATAAGAAGAAATATCCTAATTTTTTTTGGTTTTTGATGTTAGATCAGCAATACTATCTTCATCTCATTTCATTTATTTGAAAAGAAACATGAAAATATGTTGCATTTATTTAGAGCTAGGTTAACTAACATGCAACTTTTACTCTATCCTATCGAAGAACAAGAAATTATATTTCACGTGTAAGAATATTTCCATTATAACCATGTGCGTAACATGTGTATAAATACATTCGTTCTCGGGTTTGAAAGATAAGCTTTAATTTATACTAGAATAAGAAGAACTAACTGCTTTGATGATGATGTGAAGAGTTGTTGAAGAAGATAGTGGTTGTTCAATCTGGTTGTTGTCTGGAACCAATGTTCAATGTAATCTTGATGTTCTTGGTTAATTTCCTCATTTAGACCACTATGCATGTCTCCCTCTATCATGCCACATAGATCATCTTCTTTTGGATGGTTTGTCTCTTGGATGGATACTGGATCTGGCAATATGCATGTCAAGAAATCCTTGATCTCAGGTTCTATTAGTTTCTCTCCATTGAATGATTCTTCAGTCTCCTCTATAGGTTGGAAAGGGTGATCAAAGGAGGTTTCTAGATCTTCTTGTGGATGTATCTCATGGAAATATTGTTTTTCTATCACTTCTGGAGAGGCACATAGGTTCTTGATTGTTGTCAATATGTGTTCTTTCTGCAAGGCAGAGATTCAGATCCCAACTGCTGTTAGGATGGAGAGAGTTATTCCAAACTCTTGATCATCTTTGAGTCCTTGTTTCTGGTTGATGGGTCCTGTTTCACATATGGATTAGTATAGAGGGGGGTTCTTACAGTGTCCAAAAACTTTAAAAAACCCTAAAGAAATAAAGAGAAGAAAACTAAAAGAAAATGTAAGAAAACCAATTATATAGTTGAAGCGCCACCATGATAATAGGACCTTGTTGTCACCGAGTTATCTTTTCACACAAGTTAGCTTCTCTTCTCATATATATCAAAAATGGATAATGCTAATAAAACACAAATTCTAACTACTAAAAGGAAGATGAAAGACTAACTTTGGAGAAACCCCACTAAAGTGGATGCATGGGCTCTTCCCTCACGTATTACTGTCTTCTCTCTTCCCTTAGGTCGTCCTTAAAATCACACCACACTTGCATGAAAATAAACACACTTGCGTGAAAATAAACACACTTGCATGAAAGGAACAATCAAGGCCTTGGAGAAATAAAAGCAACTTACCTATGCTCTAATCCCTTTAGTAGCTCCCTGACAACGACGCCAAAAATGTGGGGCTAAATATATGCATTATTAATTCCCACATTAAATTATCAACCGAGGCTCGTAGGATTCGAGGTGCAAGCACATGAAATGCAAGATTGGAGCCTAGTCTAGCCTAATCTAAAGCCGACGAAAATATGAACAAACTGAGCAAAGTAAACAAACTGCAGGAAATTAACACTAAGGATTCATCATTGGGACATAGAAATAACTTAGTGCTATAAAGTTTTAGATCACAGTCTTTCATGCACTCAAGGTGATGTTCATATGATTAATCATGAGTATCTTACTTAAGTTTTCGATCCTTCAATAATTATTTCCTATAGTGGTTCCACACTTAAATGAAATAAAAGAGACAAGCAAATGGAAATTAATTCAAGTGACGGGAAATAAACTAACACATTAGGATCAAGCCCATCACAGGGAGGCCATATCTCACGAGTTAGACTCTTAATCTATCCTTTGGTGAGTAAAATTACAAGCTTGCAATAAGAATCCAAACAAAATGAAATACTAAAACAAAACTATGTTATCAACGATTTATTGAGCATGAAAAGAAATCATGAATTTCTATAAGCAAATGGAAGCTGAGAACTATCTACAGTATAGAAAATGAAATCAAGCAATCAAACATTTCATTGTTTTTATGAACCAAAGGAATGCAAGTTCATAAATTCATCTACGCAGATCCGTCACACTAAGAAAAATGAAAGTATGAGCTAACCAATAAATAAAATCAACATAAATCAATTAGCAAACTGAATAGAACATCTAATCTATGAATCAATTAACAATTCAACTAAAATCTCTCACACAAAGATAAATTGACATATACAGAAAAATAAATTAAACAAATCTAACAAACAAATATAAATGAGCAACACATTACCAATCTTGAGGGGCCCTCCCAAGATGGAAAGTGTTACTAGAGATACTTCAGATGAAAACCCAATGATGCACCACAAATATGAAATCAATCATCTTTCATCTATTGAAATTCAAGCTCAAATTGCAACAATGGCATCGTAACTCTTTTCCTGTATTACATGAACCTCCTTTACAAAAGAATGATCATAATGACAATTGGATCCTTCTCACATCCCTATGAGGATTATTTATACATGAAATCCATGGAGGAATGGATAAAACAAATTCCCCAACTCAGATTTTGGTTAAAATCAATTTTACATTTTTTGGAATGAAATCACAAAAACCTGGGTTTTTCATCAATTTGGGTAGATTCGAGTTGAAGATCCATCCATAACTGTTAAACCATTTTTAATTGTGAAAAATTGTTTGCAGTTTACTCAATTTTCCATATTCTAGACAAAACCCAAATCGTAGAATTTCTAGATCTGATACCATTTGCACGGGAATCGAGGCAAAATTTGAAAGTTTGAGTTTTTTACTAATTTTTGCGGAATCATTCCCCCATAGTTGGAGGTACACATGTGTGAGTTGGTTGAATTATAATTCCAATGTCCGCATGTCGACGACGCTCTAGACAAAACCCATGTCCACGATTTTACTCTTGAAGCATTCCAAATTTTCAAACTATATTTGGTATTGGATGCCTGTAGGATGTCGGTACTAAATGAGCACAGGTGACAAATAAACATTGGTACCGGATGAGAATAGAACCTTTTGGTACCATATGACTTGGAGTGTGAGTACTATATGATCATAGGTACCAGATGATTGTGATGGTACCGAAACAAGAACAATACAGGTACTAGAATAGGGACGTATAGGAACAATACAGGTATTGGAACAAGGACATGTTGCTTGGACATAGAAACATAGGATTAAACCATCATTGATTAAATCATGTTAAGAAAATCTTTAATCACTTAAAAAGACAAGAAAACAATACAAATTAACCACAAGGTAGAATGTATGTAATTAGTGGTAAGTGACGAGATAATGGCTATAGAATGTATTAGGAGTACGGGAATATAGCTTATGAATGGAGGTTTTACATGGTATAAAATATGACATATTTGGATCCTAACAATGTCGAAGAGGAAGAACTAGATGAAAATGATCCACACAACATACAGATCACATATATTGAAGGAGGGAGAGAGAGGTGGAAGGTCAATCTCTAGAGTCATAGGCATTTTCTGCACCAGTCAAAGTCAAGAAAGTCAACATTGGGACGAATGAAAATACGAAAAATGGAAAGCATTGGAAACTACTGGGATGAGTAGACACTAGAAAGGATAACAGAGTTACTGCATGAATACAATGACCTATTTCTAACAACCTTTACAGAGATGAAAGTCATAGCAGGTGAGCAAGACAAGATGAAGATACCCCTAAAACCAGATGCTAGGCCTTTTAGACAGAGACCTTATAGAGTGAATCCAGTGTATAAGAAGAAAGTGAAAGCACAAATTGACCTAATGTTGGAAGCTGGTATCATAGAATCAGTGGAGGAATCTGAATGGGTTAGTCCCACGGTATTCCAGGAAAAGAAGCAAGGGGGAATAAGGATTTGCATAGATTTGAGGAAATTAAACGATGTTTTCTTACATGATCCTTTCCCTACCCCTTTCACAGTTGAGGTCTTGGAGAATTTTAGAGGCCATGAAGAATATTCATTCACAGATGGATTCTCAGGTTACCGTCAGATCAAAATATCTCTAGAGGATAGGTATACGACTACCTTTGATACAGAATGGGGATCCTACCAATATACAATCATGCCCTTTGGCTTGAAGAATGCACCAACTATCTTTTCAAGGGTGGCCATAGCTTCTTTTAAGGAATTTATACATCAATTTTTAGAAGTATATCTGGATGACTGGACTGTGTATAGTCTTTTGAAAGGGCATGTACAAGTTTTAATACTAATTTTGGAAATATGCAAGCAATGTCAGATATCATTAAATATCAAGAAATGCATTTTTGGCACATATTTTGGGATATTGTTGGGACATATAGTGTGCAAACAAGGTTTACTGGTTGACCCTGCTAAGATTGTTTTCATTGTGAACTTACCACCACCAAAGTCAGTGTGCCAGTTAAGAGCCACATTGGGACATATGGGATACTACATGAAGTTTATAAAGGGGTATGTGAAGATTATTGCAACGATGGGAAAATTGTTGAAGGACACTCGATTTCAGTGGAATGAGTATTTTCAACAAGGATTGGATAAGATAAAGGAAAATATGGTGACAACACCTATATTAGTGTTTGCAGATTGCGAAAATACATTTCATGTGCATGCAAATGCATTGACAATAGCACTTGGAGAAATTCTAGCACAACCTTGATCAAGGGACTTAGAACATCCAATATCCTTTTCAAGAAGGAAGTTATTGGAATATGAGAAGAATTACAACAACACAGAAAGAGAATGCCTAGCCATGGTGTATTCACTTCAGAAATTCATACATTATTTATTGGGAAAGCATTTTAAAATGTTCATAGATCATTCTTCCCTCAAATATATAATCAACAAGAAAGTGTTGGGGGTAAGGATTTGTATATGGTTGTTATTATTTAAAGAATTTGATTTTGAAGTAATAGTCAAACTAGAGAAGTTGAATGCAGGACCTTACCAATTTTTAAGGGTAACCAATGGAGAAGAACCTACTAACTTGGAGGACAACTTCCTTGATGCACAATTATTTTTAGTACAGGTAGTTGATGAATACTTCGCTGACCGGAAAAAGTGAAAAACATTTATGACCAGGTTTAAAAAGTGCGAAAAGCATGGGTTAGTTTGACACTTAGTGATTTTTGAGAATATAGTGAGATAGAAGTGTGTGACCTAGGTTTAATTGTGCAAAGAAGAGAGAAATTTTCCAAACTAGATTCAACATGACACCACCAAATTTTGGCACTCCAGGACAATACGTACAGGTTACTCAACAGGGCCAAAGGAGGAAGGAAAGGATGACAGAATCCGAGAATGTCATCGAGCTCTAAGATGTTACGACTTCATAGACATAGTCACTCAAACTGATGAAGTTTGAGGAGGAAACGTCGAAAGCGACACAAGGGGAGGTGGGGAAGAGATCCAAAAATCAAAATGACAATACAAACCCTATCCTCAAAACACCTACGAAACTCGATGAAATGAAGGGTCAACAATAGGTTCACAAAGATGAGGATGTATTGGTCGAGGACATCACTAACCAACTGGAATCCGAGGGGGAATAATATGACACATAAATTGCGGAAGCATGCACATCTACCATCGGGAAGAAAAGAAAGGCACAAGACGCCACAAAAATCACACTTCCCTACCTCTCGGACGCAGTGGTGACAATGGAGGACATGCTCGAGAAAGTACCTAAACTAAGGTACTCATACCATGATGTGCACGACACAAGAAAATTACCATACTTGGTCGAGAAATATTACTTGGAAAACATAGGGGAAATTGGATCCCTAGGCAAACTGATCATGGAGCCCACGTAGTGGATAACAGGGCTCTACAAATCCAGGATCATTAACCTCCTGGACATACCGCACTTCGGGCGCGGTAAAAATGTTGGGTTGTGCATCAAATAATTTCTAACACATGTACATGGAAGCATTCTCTGGATGGATAGGCCATTACAACTTGATGTGGCATTGATCACCAAAATTACAGGATTACCCATAGTGCACCCACAATCGAAAGAATACTTGGATAACAAAGCGCCCAAGAAGGAAATCACTAAGATAGTCAAGGAACAGTTTGGTACCAGCAGAGGGAACATGGGAATTGTTCTTATAGACATAAACGATGACGCAACAAGTTTCGCCAGCAAGATCATGGAATGCAATTTTTCGAGGAAGTCAAAAAAAGGAGAGGCTCCAGCAAGAGTCATCGCAGTTACCGCTCAGTGTGATAAAGGGGTAATGTTCAGTTGGGAAGCTTACCTCCTGAACCAATTCTTGATCAACTGCAGAGATGCGCAGGATAATGGAACTGAGTTGCATTTTTATTGGATAATTATCCTCATAACCTTGGCATGGTGGTGGGAGCCAAATTTTTTGGCTTTTCTAGACAGGAAAGGGAAGTGTTACGCAACCAGGTGTGAATCCCTCTCGCAAGCCAAGGAAACCAAAAATCAGCAGGCAAATAGCATGGTGTTTTCTATGCTTCTAGAAGAGATACAACAATGAACAACCGATGTGTGGCATATTCCTGTGGAAGTGGTCCAAGAGTCTGAAGGGATATCCCAGTTTAATGCATCCAAGCACCATATGTGGATCCAGACTGCAAGGGATCCAAAGAAGGAATGGTTGGAGATGCAGTACTATGTCCCGAGGGAAGAGATCTATTGGATAATTAAAACTTGGCTTGCACAGTGGAATGTGGCAGTAGGAAAACCATAAAAAAAAGACAACAACAATGACATCATCCAAGCCTAAGGGTCAGGCTGAGGTAGACCCCTCAACAAATACAAATAGCCCAGTTACTAACAACAGAAAGGCTCTTGCATGCAGTTAGGCGTCTGGAACTAGCACAGTGCCGAAGAGGCCAAGGAGGATAGTAGCAGTGCCCAAGGAAGATGTCCAGGGGGATGTCAAGAAGGGAGACACATCTCAGGACAACATGGATAGGGCATAAGCGATGATGAGTGGGTCAAAACCATCACAAACAAAAATAACCACAATGCAGGTTGAGGAGATGCACAAAAATATGATATACACCAAGGAGGGCCTATTCATCACCTTGACAGAGGATGATGTTGAGTTTGTGGTGGACAAGGTCCAGGATAGGGGGGAAGGGTACACACCATAGAATCACATAGAGAATGGATCATGGACAAACTCATAGAATTCCATGAAACTCTACAACTTATTACCACAGACCACAACGTAACAACCTGAAAAGACACAACAACCCCCTACGTAGAAAGAAAAAGATGATACAATTCAGATAGTGGTGCAAGGTATTTACACATTCATGGTCACACAAAAGATGGTTAGAGTTGATCATGAGACTGTGCAGAAACCCATGTGGAACATAAACCACTCTGGGGTAATCATAACACAAATTCCCATGAAAGCACTATACAGACTCCAGGCCAGTATAATGCAGGAGGTACAATCGAGAGCCCGTGCGGATGCTACCAACTTGGAATTTGGTTGGAGGGTTGCAGATATGTTACAGATCACTTGCGACCAATTGAAATTGGAGAAGGAGGAGGAAAAAGAATGTGTTGACAAGCTAGAGCAGGGGCTCACATCAGTATACATCCGCATTCCAGATAGCGTGCAAACACATGATATGAGTACAGATGAAAAGATAAAGATCATTTCCAGACAATTGGATGATATAGGCAGGATATTGTGGTGTTTAAAGAAAACTTAATCCTACAACTCCTCTAGAGGTTCGAGATCAAAGATAACAACAAGCAACATTCTAGACAGGGGAGATGGCAAGGGAAGACAAGGAAGTCGCAAAATTGTTTGAAAGAACTGAGAAAATTTGGACCACTTTGGAAGAATATGAAAAGGTCCAACATTTGGACCAACAAGAGGAGAAAATAAATGCTACAATGCAGGAATTGAAGCAACGAAAAAAATCCATGAGACCATGAGCTTTACCAAACGCTTGAAGGGAACGCATGAGATGAATACCCTGCATACATAATTGAAGACTAGGCAAATCAATAAGCAAGTAAGATAGAATGAATTGGAGCCCCTCGAGGAACAATCAACATAGATAATTGCAGATCTTGAGGAAGAGAAGACAAGGATGGAACGAGAACATAAAGAGAGCACAACATTTCTACAAGAATAGGTAACAATGCAGATGGTATAAGCGTTAATATATAAAGTTGAGCAAGTGAATGAAAAAGGGAAGGAACTAGAAGAAAAGTTTCATATCTTGGAGAAGGATATATAGGGAGCATGCACCACCTAAGTGGCTTGGGAAGATCCACATGTAAGTGTTGGGGGACTGTTGGCATAGGCTTATTTTTAGAGAAAGATCTATTTTTGGGCGTAGGCCTAATTTTGGAAGAGAAGGTCTATTTTTGGAGCGCGCACCTTAGGAGGCAGAAAAACAACATACAAGAAAAGAAGGAAAAGCAACATGCAGGAGGAGAAGCAACATGGCGCATATGAAAACAGGCCTAACCATGTTAGGGTTAGGGTTTTTGACAAATATTGTAATAGCTAAAAGCTAGTAGAGTAGTATAAATAAAGACCTAGGAGGTTTAGGTCAGGATGGTTTCCGTTCAGAAGTTTTTGATTGTTGTAAGTTTTGTTATGGTTATTATGGTAGAGTGGAATAATCTAGTGTTTGAGAGTTAGGTCACAGGCTTAGGAAGCTGGTGTGACCTAGCGAGCATCCCAGAGGGTACTTACCCTCATTTTTTATTCTAATCCTAAAGATGTAATGCTTCTAATGTAGATTTTGTAGCATAATGAATAAAAGAGCAGACGAGTCAGGCCTTTGTGGACGTAACTCTAGGAGGGGGTGAACCAAGGCAAAATATTGTGTTCTATGTGTTGTGAATGATTGATTTTACTATTCTATTAATCATCAGTTAAAAATGAATGGTTAAATCTAATTATAACAACATGCATGCATAGTTAATGATGAATGAATCCTATAAGTAGATGAATGATTAATGATGATGCATAAGGGAAAGAATAAAAACACAACCCCACTCCTTCCTAGACTACAAACACCTGAATATTGCAGTCCCCCATAAGTCTATCTCGGGTGAGACTGCATTGTGCACTCTGTGCACATCGTTTCCTTCTGGTTTACCAGGAGGGTTGATAGTTTTGAGGGTTTTGTTGGAAACCTATTTGAGATTATAACTTGGGTCATCCGAAGTACCAACAAATGGTTTTTTTTTTCTAACTGGAACTACACTGAATTAAGTGTACGATATCTATGGAAGAAAATCACGGAGGATGAAAGAATAGAAGGGAATGTTCAAGACATGGAATTCAATGAATTCAGAGATTGAAATATGTTTGAGGACAAAGGAACTCGAGTTTGCGTAGAAGGAAAATAGAAACCCTAATTTTACACTACATAAGTATCTCAACAAATACGTGTTTAGGGACTTGCATGAGGTATTGTCTCTGTACAAATATGTTCAATATATATCTTACACTCATTTAAATGTCAATCCAGGATTCCTAATCAATAGAGTTGATGCACTATATGTGTCGATAACAAATAGGTTCCTATGTCTGATGAGTATATCATAAAGAGGAAACAATCAATACCAATACTCTGTTTTACAACTTTTTAATCTATCTTCCTCACACAACTTAAAGACCATAAAACAAAACTCATAAACATAATCCAACATGTGATCTAAAGGTTTTTGCTTAGGTAATGAATCTGTCCATTCAAAGGCTCATGAAATAAAAGAGATGGACTTTGAATCTGTCCCCTGTAGAAACTAAACTAATAAACAATTAACACTCTGTTTTAGGATATCCAAATGCTTCACACAACTTCAAACTTAACAAAGAAAAATGATAATAAAACTTCTCAAGAAAAACAATCAATCAAAGGATTCTATCTTAAAAAACAAGTCTAATCATTCCAGGCTCATGAATTAAAGAGATGAATTTGAGAATATTGTCTCCTGTAGCAGTCGAAACAATAAATAGCAATCAACTCCAATCACTCTTGAAATCAAAATCAATTCCAACTTCATGCAATTCAAACAAACCAGTACAAGGAACAATCAACATAACTGAGGGACTTCATTATGGAGCATGAAGATGATATATAAAGTCTTATGGTTCCTGTACATACTAAAAATACTACAAATATAAACTCAAAATGTCATTTGCTTAGCAGTCCCATACTTCAAACGATTAAATGACAACCTGCAATATTAGAAAAAGAATATATATATTCGATCTAGTATCTGATTGTTCACACCAATTCAGAAACAAATAAATCAATGTTGAACTCTTTGAAATGGATTAAAAATCATTAACAACACACTACTGTAAAACACTCACACAAATAGAATTACATTCACAGAATAATTACAAATGAGCTTACCTTGGTTGGATCGGTGGGCCCTTGCCATGCCAACAAGGAATCTCAAAGAAACTTACAGAACAATAAACTTTACAAAACATATGGAATTGATGAATTTAACTTCATATTGATTCTTGATAAAGTATGTTTACAGAGATAATATGTTCAGAAATCCAATCTGCAACATAACAATTCCTCTCCCTTTTGGCTTAGCCATCACTCAATTTATATGATTTTTACATTGCAATTTTGGATATAGACAATCCAATCCAAATCAAAACCATTTTCCATCAATGGAGGTCAAGTACAACCATTAACTAATCAAGAAAATACAGTTCCCACAAATCTGGGCATGATCTTAAAATTTTTGGAAAATTGGCAAAGATTAAGGATGGATCGTTCCCCCTGAGATGGAGGTCCACACGTGTGTGATATGGATATTTTGGAACACTAACCCAAATGAAAACACGGCTCTGGACAAAACCCATGTCCCCAAATTTTGAGATCCATTGTTATTGGCCCGAAAATCGAGGTGAAAATAGAGTACCAGAATGTTGGTACCAAAATCCTGTAGGTAGTTGTTTAGTACCGGAATACACACAGTCATAATCTTGAGTACCGGATTAGCTGCATGGGAAGTACCTGAATAGCGCAGAGTGTGATAGTACCGGATCAAGACTTCCTAAGAGTCAAACAATTAGGATCATGCAAAAGCAAACATTTAATCAAATTAACTCAAGAAAAACTAAACAAATCATGCCTTAATCATAATTTACCCCTTATGCACATGAAAAAGGTCATTGGGTATGTGTTTGGGAGGAAATAGTCAAGTATAGGATTATAACATAGGCAAAAAGGATCAAATACAAGGTAATATAGGGCATTATATATGTCAAAACTGAGACTCAACATGTATTTTTCTGTGATTTCCTGCATCTATTGCATGAGTGGTTATTGAGGCTGAAGGAAAACCACCATACAAATCAGATCAGACAACTAGAGTAGCATCCTATGTATATCGCACAATTATATCAAGTTAATAACAAATTTATGCACCTAGTATATTTCGGGTTAGACAATATTATTTTTGGGTTTATCACCAAATTTTCAGTAGATACTGTGAAGTCCTACAATGCTGCAGAGTAGGATTTTCTGAAGGATCCTAAAGGTAGGTACATCAGATCATTGTATACTTCAATCAATATTTTATTGTATGACGAAGGTGTGATGACTATGGAATTAGACAAATAAAATTCCCTATGCCCATGGGGGAAGGGAGGAATCACTGACAAGAGGTGGAGATATGATCAGGGAGATGGATAAGGAGTAGAACAAGGAGGACATGGACCCAATCATGATGGAAGAAGACTAGATAAAGTATATAATGGAAAAATATGGAAATACACACAACGTAATATCTTACCAATATAAGATGAATAACAAGAAGAGGGACACAACCGAAAGAGAGGGCTTGGCGAGCGATGAAAAAGAAGTAGAGGATCTCTGGGCTGTGGAGCAGATTGAGGAAATCCTACATGCAAAATATGAAAGGAAAATAAGAGGGCCATGGTTAGGAATACAAGGAATAACTCCAGTCCAAATCATCGTCAGTGTGGAACCTACAACCCCATGTGCGACCAATACATCTAAAAGAACACCAACATTTCGAAAACTGAATTTTTGTGGAAGAGGAGCAATAGGACATGGGTCCAATCAAGGACAATCAACTGGGGGAGAAATTTTAGGAAGTAAAAATCAATTATCTACACCGCGCGGAGGTAGTAGTTCAACACAATTCAAAATGGCAGGACAAGATCCCACAATCAGATTACCAAAGTTCCTGGAAGAGGCATCAAAGGACCTTGAAAATCACTTATTCATATGTGAAAATATCTGGGAAGCAAAGAAGGTCACATATGAGGATACAAATCTCGTCCATTTAGATATCACACTAAGAGACCACACGCTGGATTGGTACATGATCCTTAATGTAAACAATCCATAAGGAATACCAAATACTATCGTAGAGGTGAAAAAACTACTGGTAAACGAGTTTCAGAATCCAAGCTCAAAAGACTAGTACATGAATGAAATGATTGAAATCGGGCAGAAACCACATGAGTCTTTTTGGGATATTGATTAGAGGTTCACAGATATGAAAGGTAAGTTGAAGTATTCGATTATTGATATGCAACATAGGTAATTGTTTGTGAACTCATTGTTACCACACTTGAAGTATCCTTTGAGACAACAAAAGTTCCAAAATTAGGGAGAGGCTCTGCAAGCAGCCCTGCAACTAGAAGAAAAACAATATCATCAGACATATCCAACAATAGAGGAGATGAAGGAGGATCTGAGTAATCTGATATTTCAACTGAACCAGAATAAACGAAAAGAGAAAAGAGAAGTTGTTTGGTGTACGTTACGCGGGACAAAAGTACATCATAAGAATGAATGTCCAACTTTTGCATAGTACTTGGCAGCAGGGGTGCCAAACCCCTTGCCAACCAGAGGACCACAGTGAGAGGTTTGTAAGACACATGGGCATGATCCATATCATTGTCCAATGATTCAAAAGTATAAGACAGTAACAAAAATTTTGTATTGCATTTTTTTCAAATCAGTGGGTCATGATGATAAGGAATGTAGAACGTTAGAACTAATGAGAGAAATAATTTTAGAAACTTACAGGGTGCAAGCAGAGACGATGAAAGGGAATGATGCACCTCAGTTCAACTGATTTCCACCACCATTTAAACCCGTGTATCCGAAGTACAACAATGTGAAACCACAATATAACCCCACGTAGTATAACCAATTACCCCAATACAACGCACCATGAGGAGATAGAGGTGGATTTAGAGGTGGAGGAAGAGGCATAATAGGATTTAGATGAGTAAGATGGCCAATAGTGTGCCACAAATATCGACATACATGACATTATGCAAGGTATTGTCCATTTCCACTTGCGACATGTATGCATTTTCGTGTAGTAGACCATGACACAGAAGACTTCCCAACACTCTTGGGAAATATTCAGGAATAAAGGAACCAGAACAACCAGAATGTCCAATGGATTTCTGCAGAGGTCAGGGATGATGGGGAAAACACCAATATAGTTACTCTAGGAGGATCCAAGATAGGAGTTGATGCAACAAAAAAAGATCCATCTCAACACCAGTGGGTCGAGAAGAATACTGAGCCACATAAGCAGTTTGACACACAAAAATAAAAGGAAACATTTAAGGAGGCCAGATAGGAGCTTCTCAAGGAGAACATTGCATCTACATCAATTTCACATCAAACTTAGGAACCACCAATGTACGAGATTCCATATTCAATTGATCACACCATTAAAGGACAACCTATAGAGAAAGTAAGTACCATAAATACTTTTATGCAATTACGTGTTAAGTTATTTAATGATCCATCATCCGTGAAGGTCTTACAAAATATACTAGAAAGATGCAACACATAGGTAGAAGGGAAGTTAGAGAAGAAAACAATCAATCATCTCCATACAAGACGAAGAACAAGTAGGAAATTCAGGCTAAATGCCAACATTGGGGACTTCAACATGGGAGATATCATACTTGATTTAGAATATGAAGTAAACATCTTTCCTAAGAAGACATGGCAGTGTATGGGGGAACCCACATTAGGTTATTCACCTGTCCAATTAAAACTAGCAAATCAACAGAGAGTATTAGAAATTGGAAGACTTAAAGGGGTGACAGTATATTTGGATGGAGTGCGCATTGTGGTAGATTTCAAAGTAATAGAGAAAGTGGATGGTACAACACCTTACCCAACATTACTTGGATTGGATTGGGAATTTTATAACTAGGTTGTGATCAACCAGAAGACAAGGAAAACGACTTTTGAATATGGAGAATATAAATTTATTGCACCATTGGATCCTTCAGAAGGAGAAAGGTTTGTAGAGGCGACCTGTTTGTATTTGGAAGAAGTAAATAAACTATACAAAACCACTACGCGAGAATAATATTATGTCAACCCAACTGTCGATGGGTTACTCAGTTGGAGAAGCATTACATTGTGTTCTTTAGAATTATATATAGGTTTGGATAATTGGCAGCAGAGACTACATGAAGTCTCCAAAAGGAGGTGCACAAGAATAGACTGTGCAGTAAGGTGGGTTGGTACAGAGATAACATAACCTCCCAGTTTTCATGGGTTGACAGACTTAGAATAATTCTTGACAAACTATGAGGATGAATTTTTCTAAAATCAGAGGCTCTTATCCATGGATATTGCACTCAAGGAAACAATTGCAAGATGGTGGGGTGCACAAAAAGAAACAATTCAGGACTGGTATCAGTGTAAACGACTACTGCGCATTAGATTTGGCGCAAAATAGGGGAGAAATACAATGCAGAAGTATGATGGGAGAGGAACACTAGTTGAGCACCTAGAGAAATGCATAACACAATGGAGGATGACACCACTAGAGGAATGGCCTCATCACTTCATTCATACATTGGAAGGGATCCTAGGGAACTGGTACATATACTAGGAGATGCACAGAGGCACTATAGAATGGACAATATTACAACAGAATTTTGTAGTAACCTTCTCATTTGAGCATGAGAACCCCAAAAATGATTCAGCTCTAAAGCTGATACAGGGAGTGATATTTTTTGATGAACTAGAAGTCAAAATTATAACATAATATCAACAACATAACAAATAGACAATCAAAGAGTTACTCTCATGTTATCATGTCGAAGAGGAAGCACCATATGAAGATGATTCGTGCAAAATTCATATCACATAGATTGAAGGAGAGAGAGAGGTGGAAGGTCCATCTCTGGAGTCAGAGGCATTTGTTTCACCAATCAAAGTCAAGAAAGTCAACATTGGGATGAACGGAAATCTGAAAATGGCAAGCATTGGAGACTACTGGGATGAGAAGACACTAGAAGGGATAACATAGTTACTGCATGAATACAGTGACCTATTTCCAGAAACCTCTACAGAGATGAAGGGAATAACAAGTGAGCTAGGAGAGATGAAGATACCCGTTGAAATGGATACTTGACACTGAGAGGGGGGGGGTGTGAATCAGTGTCACAAAAATTTGGACAATTTTCCACTTTTCACAAATTAACTAAACAATAAATATTTATTTCATTTTCTTAATCAATATATAAAAGAATAAATACTTTATTTATTTATTTTAACTTGGATGAATACATAATATCAATCTTTGAATATTATCTTCAAACAATCATGAGAGACCCAACTCTCTGTTACAAGACCCTGCTTGTAGTTCTCATATCCAACTGATAAATGAAGAATCCAATCCTCATAACAAGTCCCATCTTGTTGATATTAGATCCAACTGAGATGTGACGAATCCAATCCTCATACAAGACACAACTTGTAAACAGGCACCAACCTGATAGAATGAACCTTCATTCAATCCATTACATATAAATATATATACTTCAACGAATTCAACTACACTTTCTTCTCACCATTCTTTCTTGTTTATATAGTCTTCCAACTGGTGTGAATTTGAATCATTGTGTCTTTTGATATTTGAACCATTGTACCTTTTCATTTAAATGATAATATTAATATTTAATTAATATCATTTTTCCTTTTATCCTTTATTCATAATTCTCATGAATTAACTTTCTTTTAATCATGTCTGTGTGTCAGTTATTTTGTCTTCATGAGTTGATCACAGACATGGATCGACTCATTATATCGTACTCATTCTTTTGTTGTGTTCTCAGTTCACAAACCAATCATATTTTGATCTTTTATCAATTCTCTGTATTATTCTAGTGTTAACTCTCCGTCGAACTAAATCTTTATGAGGTGCTTCCTTCAAACCATTTACATATGACCATATGCACAAAACCACAATATTATTGATTTGAACGTTGCCTCTTCTTTTCCCCTTTGTTTATTTATTCCATATGATTGCAGGTGGTGACTAGGAGCTAAGCTAAATAAGTGCTTGATCACTTGTCAAGATCGATGGTCACGTTTTAATGTCACGATGAGATGGATGGTTCTCATTTACTTCAGAACTTCAGATATTCGTGGCTCCTGAATTCTGGAGTAGAAGTTCCTCCGAAGTGATTACCTACCGAATGAGTCATAAAGCAGTGGTGAGCTCTTGCTATCGGTTAACACCTCCACTTATGTTATCCTTCCACTATACTTGATCATCGATTGGGAAAGCTCCCGAAGTAGATCAATGGTTAACGTTGACTTCGGCCTTCGGCACTTTGGGTGATTTCTCCTTCACATTTGTTCAATATTCTGGAGTTCATTTCGCCGAAGTAGATCAGACAATTGGATTTTATTCGCACAATGAACGATTCTCGTTTATTTCGGAACTTCAGGACTTCAGGTATTTGCTGGTAGTGAAACTCCAGAAGAACAAAACTCCCGGAGTGACGTAACTTGCTGACATCACTTGTTGACGTGGAACTGTCTGAGTGGCTGCCACATGTCACTTAGATTCATAACTTATGCATACCTGAAATGCCAAATGAACTTTGACACTTGTCATCATCTGATTGTGCCACATGTCCTTGCTGACGTGGATCTCCTCATGTGGCACGTGTTTCTTTTCCTGGATCTAACGGTTGTCCTAACTCCCGAAATGTATCTCAGATCGACGGTTGAAAGTGAATTCAAAACTTCAGCCTTCGATACTTCGGGTAATTCAATTTCTCCACTTCCCAGTTCTCTCGAAGTGAGATTCCTGGAAGTGTAAACCTTGAGTACCTTGACTTCATCCAATGATCATTCTTTAACCCAAAAAGGCTTAATACAATGCAACAGATGTACAGAATTTGACTATTCAGGATTTTGAGCCATTGGCCTTGCTTATGATATCCTTCTCCTTTCCTTGATATGACGGTTAGGACATCTTCCGAAGTGTTTCCTCAGATCAGACAACTTACGTTTATTTTGGGACATTTGTGGCTTACTCTGTCCTTCCACTAAACATGATCTGAAGGTTCTGATATCTCCCAAAGTTTTCTTCATATCCAATGGTTCACATTTTCTTTGATACTTCATCCTTCAGGTGATCTTACTTGTTCTCAACCCTTTTATCCTGAAGTGGTCAGCGCTGAAGTTGACCACTTCTACCTTGGCACGCTCTGAACAGATCAGACGGTGCTCATCTTTACTTATCCTATATTTCCACTTAACTTGATTTAACGATCGATGTGGATTGCAAAACCATAACTTGCAAGTGGTTAAATTCATCGCGCAAACTCCTCAATTGAAATTGTACAATTGTTGGTGGGTCAACCATAGTCATTGATCTTTGAGTTGATGAGATCTGACAATCTAGAATAATTGCAGGATTAGAAATAACATATAGTTTAATTCTCCCTTCGCGCTCCACAATCAATCCATGTTGTTGATCTGGCACTTGCATATCCAACTGTCCTGATTTGATCTGATCATTGACTAGTCCTCCAATGATCCTTCTCTTGTAATCTGACGGTCTAGACTAATTGCAGGATTGGAATTAACATGTTGTTTAATTCTCCCTTCGTGCTCTGTAATCAATCCTTGCCCTTGATATGGATCTTGCATATCCAATGGTCACAACTTGATCTGATCCTATTTTTGCAATGCACTTTTCCTTCTGAGCTTTGATATCAACACATTGTTTGACAGTCTCATTATTTTCATACTTTCAACGCATTTTTCCTTCTGAGCTTTGATCTCTACATACTATTTGAAATTCTCTGCTAACTGTGCACTTTTCCTTTTGAGCTTTGATCTCTGCATAATTTTTTTACATTTTCATTCTCTGCTAATTGTTATACTGTTGATATCAATGACAATTTATTAATGATAACTTATCAATGACAATTCATCATAACAACTTATCATCACATCACAATGGCATCGACTGTTGACATCAATGAAAACATATTAAAGACAATATATCCAATAATCTCCCCCTTTTTCATTGAGGAAAACATACTAACTTCATACTCAAAATCTCCCTATGATAATGTGTTTCTCTTATGAAGTTACTCTCCCCCTTTGACATCAATGGCAAAGGGTTTCTCCCCTTATGATCAACCTCTGTCTGTCTACATGTTGTTGACCAAAATATGAACTTGGGTAAATCCCTCTGCAATTATGCTCTACCTAATATAAATGAAAGACTCCCCTTGTCAATATGATCTCTCTGCCTCTGACTACTCTCCCCCTTTGTTCTTGAAAGGGTAGTTTTTTTCTGACAAGGTCTCTTCCCCTGTTAATTTACCAACTTCTTATCTCAATTGATTGGGATTTTTGTGTTCAAATAAGTAGTCTTGTTGATACCAATTTTGTAGTGATCAAGTCTTTCAAAACTTAATCTAATTACTTTCTTATTTAATAACCAAAAATACTCCTCTT
>ML821243.1:129034-148099 GCA_009831015.1 Picea engelmannii
AGGCCATTAGTTGTAATTATACCTCCTAGTCTCCTATATATACCAAGGAGATATTTTCATTTTGAATCATCTTGTACTTGAAAATTTAAGTGGGGTAAAAGGAGGTTGCCCCCTCGAAGAGGCTTATTATCTGAAATTATCTCAGTTTCAAGGCGTTGAGTACTTTTCCTGAGGTTTTTCCATGCTATATTGATGTTTGGTTCTTAACAGGTACTTCGACCTTCGGGTGATCTTACTTGTTCTCAACCCTTTTCTCCCGAAGTGGTCAGCGTCGAAGTTGACCACTACTACCTTGGCATGCTCTAAATAGATCATACGGTCCTCATCTTTACTTATCCTATCCTTCCACTTAACTTGATTTAACGATCGATGTGGATTGTAGAACCATAACTTGCAAGTGGTTTAATTCGTCGCCCAAACTCCGCAATTGAAGTTGTTCTATTATTGGTGGGTCAACCACAGTCGTTGATCTTTGAGTTGATGATATATGACAATCTAGAATAATTGCAGGATTGGAAATAACGTATAGTTTAATTATCCCTTCGTTCTCCACAATCAATCCCTGTCATTGATATGGAACTTACATATCCAATGATCCTGATTTGATATGATCGTTGACTAGTCCTCCAATGATCCTTCTCTTGTAATCTGACAGTCTATACTAATTGTGGGATTGGAATTAACACGTTGTTTAATTCTCCCTTCGCGCTCCGCAATCAATCCATACCCTTGATCTGGCGCTTGCATATCCGACGGTCACAACTTGATCTGATCGTGTTTCTGCAATGCGCTTTTCCTTCTGATCTTTGATCTCAGCATATTGTTTGACATTCTCATCCTTTTCATAATTTCAATGCGATTTTCCTTCTGAGCTTTGATCTCTGCATACTGTTTGACATTCTCTACTAAATTTTCACTTTTCCTTCTGAGATTTGATCTTTGCATATTATTTTGACATTTTCATTCTCTGCTAACTGTTATACTATTGACATCAATGACAATTCATTAATGATAACTTATCAATGACAATTCATCATAACAACTTATCATCACATCACAATGACATTGATTGTTGACATCAATGACAACATATTAAAGACAATATGTCCAACAATACCCCTAAAACCAGATGCTAGACCTTTCAGACAGAGACGTTACAGACTGAATCTAGTGTATAACAAGAAAGTGAACGCATAAATTGATCGAATTTTGGAAGCTGGTATCATAGAACCAGTGGAGGAATTTGAATGGATCAATCTCATGGTAGTCTAGGAAAATAAGCAAGGGGGGATAAGGATTTGAGTAGATATGAGGAAATTAAATGATGCTTTCTTACATGATCATTTCCATACCCCTTTCATAGATGATGTATTGGAGAATGTGGGAGGCCATGAAGCATATTCATTCACAAATGGATTCTCAAGTTACCATCAGATCAAAATATCTCCATAGGATAGGTATAAGGCAACCTTTGCTACAGAATGGGGATGCTATCAATATACAATCATGCCCTTTGGCTTGAAGAATGCTCTAGCTATCTTTTCAAGGGTGGTTATAGCTTCTTTTAAGGAGTTTATAAATCAATTTTTAGAAGTATATTTGGATGACTGGACTATGTATCGTCTTTTGAAAGATCATGTAGAACTTTTAAGACTAATGTTGGAAAGATGGAGGCCATGTCAGATATCATTAAATATCAATAAATGCATTTTTGGCACACCTTTTGGGATATTGCTGGGACATATAGTGTGAAAACACGGTTTACTAGTTGACCATGCTAAGATTGTTGCATTGTGAACTTACCACCACCAAAGTTAGTGCACCAGTTAAGAGCCACACTGGGACATACAAGCTACTATAGGAAGTTTATAAAGGGGTATGTGTAGATTACTACGCTGATGAAAAAATTGTTGAAGAAGGACACTCGATTTCAGTGGAATGAGGATTGTCAGCAAGGATTAGATACTTGAAAGGAAAAGATGGTGACAACACCTATACTAGTGTTTCCATATTGGGAAAATAAATTTCATGTGCATGTAGATGCATCAACAATAACACTTGGATAAATTTTGGCACAACCAGGAGCAGGGAACTTAGATCATCCAATAGCCTTTGCAAGAAGGAAGTTATCAGAATATGAGAAGAATTACAACACCACAGAAAGAGAAGGCCTAGACATGGTGTATGCACTTTAGAAATTTAGACATTATTTATTGGGAAAGCATTTTAAAATGTTCACAGATTATTCTTCCCTCAAATCTCTAGTCAACAAGCGAGTGTTGGGGGGAAGGATCTGTAGATGGATGTTATTATTCCAAGAATTTTATTTTGAAGTAATAGTCAAACCAGGGAAGCTAAATGCATGACTTGACCACTTGTCAAGGGTAACAAATGCAGAAAGAACCTACTAACTTGGAAGAAAACTTCCTTGATGCACATTTATTTTTAGTACATGTAGTTGATGAATACTTCATTGATATCATTGAATTATTAAGTACATGAGTTGTGCCATAGGATTTTAATACTGCACAAAAGAAAAATATGGTAGTCATAGTTGCAAAATATCAACTCATTGCTAGTCATTTACACAATATGGGAGCAAACAACATTTTGAGAAGGTGTGTATTAGAACATGAACAACCTGAGGTTTTAACAGAATCTCATGAAGGTATAGCTAGAGGACACTATGAAGGAAAATATACCACGTAAAAGGTATTGAGCATAGGTTTATGGTGGCCAACAGTTCATAAATATGCCAAGGAATATTGCCAGAATTGTGATTTCTGTGAGAGGGTTGGAAAACCCAACAAGAGGGATGAGATTCCCCTAAGACCACAAGTAACTCTGCAGGTATTTGAAAAATGGGAAATAGATTTTTTCAGACTTATTAATCCACCAAAAAGAAGGCCAGGAGCTAGATATATCATTACTACTACCGAATACTTAAACAGATGGGTGAAAGTAGCACCAATCAAGGATTGCAATGGAGATATAACATCACACTTGTTATTTGAGCAGGTGATCACAAGATTTGGATGTACCCGGATTTTGATGACTGACCAAGGAACCCATTTTATTAACAGTGCCATCAAGGCTATGACTGAGTATTTTTAATTCTATCACCAAAAGAGTACACCATATCATCCTGAGGAAAATGGGATAATAAAAGCTTTCAACAAGATTTTGGAAAATTGTTTGATTAAGATCTGCAATGTTAACATGGATGATTGGGATTTGAAAATACTAGTAGTATTATGGGCATACAGGACCACATGTAAGAAGTTGACAAGACATACACAATTCATATTGGTGTATGGATAAGAAGCAACGGTTCCATTAGAATTTCTGGTATCGAGTCTCCATGTAGCAACAATTACCAATATGACAGAAAGAGGCACAATACAAGAGTGGTTAAGTCAATTGATGGAAATGGAAGAATAAAGGATTCTGGTAGGATTTCAACAAGAGGTACAGAAAATAAGCGACAAAGCCTGGCATGATCAACACATAAAGAAGAAGAGATTTAAGGAGAGATACCTAGTTCTTTTCTATGACAACAATTTTTTGCAACACCCTTGGTAAGTTCATAATGCATTGGCTAGGTCCATATAAAGTAAATATTGTCACAGATGGAGGATATATGCAACTAAAGGACTTCATTGGAACATAGATGAAAGGAATGGTGAATGGTAGTCGACTGAAACTGTAGAGGGACAGTCGACCTACTAACTTTAAGTAATTGAAGTGTAATACAAAAGTCATGTATATAGTATACCATAGTAGAAATTAGGAGAGAAAAACTTATAAAAAGACAATAAAAAGAAGAAAAATAAGTAAAAGGAATACAACAACAGAAAAAGAAGAAAAATACAAAAACAGGAAGAAGTTGGTTGAACGGAAGGAAAGTGGAAAAATTTGTGCAAAACAACTAATGCGACAAAATAGAGAGACAATGCGTAGGAAAAATTGGACTCGATGCAAATTCACAGAAAAAGTGAAAAACATTTATGACTGGGTCTATAAAGTGCAGGAAGAAAGGGTTAGATCAACACTTAGTGATTTGTGAGCACATAGTGAGATATAAGTGTGTGAACTAGGTGTAATTGTGTGAATACGAGAGAAATTTTCGAAACTGGATATAACATGACACCACCGAAGTTTGGCGCTCTAGGAAAATACGTACGGGTTACTCGACAGGGAAAAATAGGAAGGAAAGGATGGCATAGCCCAAGAATGTCATCGAGCAGGAAGATATTATGACTTCAGAGATAGGGTCACTCAGCCTGATGAGGGTTGAGGAGGAAACGTCGACAACGACACAAGGGGAAGTGGGGAGAAATCAAAACAAAAATACAAACCCTATCCCCAAAACACCTGCGAAACCCGACGAAATGAAGGGTCGACAATAGGGTCGGTATGAAGAGGAGGTGTTGGTTGAGGAGATCACCAACCAGCTGGAATCCGAGGGGGAAGAAGATGAAACTCCCGGATGCAGTGGTGACCATGGAGGACATGCTCGGGAAAGTACCTGAACTAAGGTACCCAGACCATGATGTGCACGAGGCAACAAAATTACCATACTTGGCTGAGAAATATTACTTGGCGAACACATGGGAAATTGGATTCCTAGGAAAACCAATCATGGAGATCGCGCAGTGGATAAAAAGGCTCTACAACTTTGAGATCATGAACCTCCTGGACATACTGCACTTCGGGTGTAGTAAAAATGTTGGGTTTTAAATAAAAAAAATTCTAGCACATGTGCATGGAAACATTCTCAGGATGGATAGGCTAGTACAACTTGATGCGGCGTTGATCACCAAAATTACAGGGTTATCCACAGTGGGTGCACAACTGAAAGAATACTTGGACAAGAAATTGTGTGAGAAGGAAATCACTATGATAGTCAAGGCACAATTTGGTACCAATAGAGGGAAGAAGGGAATTTTTATTAGAGACATCAATGATGACATGACAAGGTTCACCAACAAGATCATGGCTTATAAGATGTTGAGGAAGTGTAGAAAAGAAGAGGCTTCAACATGAGTCATCGAAGTCACTGCAGAATGCGTGAAAGGGGTAATGTTCAGTTGGGTGCCTTACCTCCTGAACCAATTCTTGATCGACTGCAGAGATGTGCAGGATAATGGAAATAAGTTCCATTATTCTTGGCTAATTATCCTTATAGCCTTGGCAGGCTAGAAGGAGACAAAAGTTTTGGCTTTTCTGGGTAGGAAAGGGAAGTGCTACGCAGCCAGGTATGAATCTCTCTCGCATGCCAAGGACACCAAAAATTAGTAGGTGAATAGCATGGTGTTTTCTATGCTTCTGGAAGAGATACAACAATGAACAACCAATGTGTGGTGCATTCCTATGGAAGTGGTCTAGGAGTCTGAAGGGATAGCCCGATTTAAGGCATCCAGGCACCATATGTTGATTCAGACCATAAGGGATCCAAAGAAGGAATGGTTGGAGATGCAATATTGTATCACGAGGGAAGATATTGATTGGATAATTAAATAATGGCCTTTGAAGTGGAAGGTTCCAGTAGAAAAACCAACAACAACGACATCATCCAAACCCAAGAGGAAAGCCGAAGCAGACCCCTCAATAAAGAAAAATAGCCCAGGTGCTAACACCAGGAAGGCTGGGGTGCGCACTCATCCATCTAGAACCATCACAGTTCCGAAGAGGCCAAGGAGGATAGTAACATTGCCCAGGGTAGACATTCAGAGGGATGCCAAGAAGGGAGATGCATCTTAGGCTGGTAAGGAGGGGGCACAGGTGACGACGAGTGGGGCTCAACCATCATTGACAATTATAACCACAACACAGGTGGAGGAGATGCGTAAAAAGATGATATACACCAAGGAGGGCCCAATCATCACCTTGACAGAGGATGATGTTGAGTTCATGGCGGACAAGGTCCATGATAGGGGGGAATATGTGGTCTACGTCGTAGAAGCAAAGAGAGAAGAGATCATGGAAAAAATCATAGAAGTCCATGAAACTCTACAAAATTTACAAATTCATACAATATCGTAGGCCACAATGCAACAACCTAAAAAGACACAACAACCCCCTATGCAAAAAGAAAAAGATGTTACAATTCAGATAGTGGTGCAGGGAAGTGACAAATTCACAGTCACACAGAAGATGGTCATAGTTGATTAGGAGAGCGCGTAGAAATCCATGGGGGACATAGAGAACTTTGAGGTAGTCCTAGTGAATATACCCATGAAAGCACTATATGGACTCTAGGCTAGTATAATGCATGAGGTACAATCTAGAGCCTGCATAGATGCTACCAACTTGGAAGTTGGTAGGGGGTCGCAGAGATATTACATATCACCTGTGACTAGTTGAATTCAGAGAAGGAGGAGGAAAAATAACGTGCTGATAAGCTAGAGCAGGAGCTCATAGTAGTATACAACTGCATTCCATATATCACACAAACATCGGATAGGAGTATAGATGAAAACATAAATATCATTGCACAAACAATAGAGGGATATAGGCAAGAGATGGAGGACTTGAAATAAAAAATTAATCCTACGACTCTTCTGAAGGTTCGAGAGAAAAGAGAACAACAAGCAGCATTCCAAATAGGGGAGATGGAAAGGGAAGACAAGGAAGTCGCATAATTGTTTGATAGAACTGTGCAAATTTGGACCACTTTGGAAGAAGATGAAAAGGTCCAACAGTTGGACTAGCAAGAGGAGAAAATCAATGCTGCAATGCAGGAATTGAATCAACTACATAAATCCATGAGCATTACTGAATTCTTGAAGGTCACGTAGGAGATGAATACCCTACAAACAAAATTGAAGACTGTGTAGATCAATAAGCAAGCAAGACAGACCCAATTGGAGCCCCTCCAGGAACAAGAAGCATGAATAATTGCAGAGCTGGAGGAAGAGAAGAAAAGGATGTCATAGGCACATATAGAGAGTGCAACATTGATACAAGAACATATAACAATGCATATGGTAGAAGCGTTAACAGATAAAGTTGAGAAAGTGAAAGAAAAAGGGAAGGAACTAGTAGAAAAGTTCCATAGCTTGGATAAGGTTGTATTGGGAGCATGCACCATCTGAGTGGATTGAGACAAGCCACATGTTAGTGTTGGGGGCCTGTTGGCACATAACTATTTTGGGAGAAAGATCTAGTTTGGGGAGTAGGCCCAATTTTGGAAGAGAAGATCTATTTTTGGAGCACGTGCCTTAGGAGGCAAAAACGTAACATGCAAGAAAAGAAGGAAAAACAACATGTAGGAGGAGAAGCAATGTGGTGTGTATGCAAACATGAATAACCATGCTAGGATTAAGGTTTTTGACAAATATTGTAATGGCTATAAGAGAGTATAATATAAATAAATACCTAGGAGGTCTAGATCAAGGTGGTTGTCATTCATAAGTTATTGATTGTTGTGAGTTTTGTTATGGTTATTGTGGTAGAGTGGAATAAACTAGTGTTTGAGGGTTAGGTTGTAGGATGAGGATCCTGGTGTGATCTATTCAGCCTCCCAAAGAGTACTTACCCTCATTTTTTATTGTAGTCTTGAAGATGTAATCCTCACAAAGTAGATTTTGCAGCAGAATGAATAAAAGAGAAGAAGAGCCAGACCTTTGTGGACATAACCCCAGGAGGGGGTGAACCAAGGTAAAATATTGTGTTCTATGCGTTTTTAATGATTTCTTTTACTATTCTATTAATCATCAGTTAAAGAATGAATGGTTAACTCTAAATATAACAACATGCATGCATATTTAATGATGAATGAATCCTAGAAGTAGATGAATGATTAATGATGATGCATAAGGGAAAAAATCAAAACACAACCCCACTCCTTCCTAGAATGCAAACACCTAAGTATTGTAGTCCCCCATAAAGCTATCTTGGGCGAGACTGCATTGTGCACTCTGTGTGCAACATTGCTTTCTACTTTACCAGGAGGGTCGATAGTTTCGAGTGATATTTTGGAAACCTATTTGAGATCAGAACTTGGGTCAGTCGAAGTAACCAACATGGAAGGTGAATTAAAGAATGTTGAAAATACAAGGGAGGATGAAGTAATTTCATGATGTGTTCTATGGTATGTTATTTACATGTCATCTCACCATTTTTTCAATAACAGTTTTTTCTAGAATGATTCAGATAGCGAAAAATAAGATTCTATTGAGAACACATATCAAGGTACCTTTGTTAGTAATTTCAGATTCTGGGTCATTTTATTTTTGGAGATACACTCTATGGAATATAAGGCTTTTGACTAGTCCCGAAACTAGTTTTAAACATGTGTTTCGGGTAAAATAGTCATAAATTATTCATAGAAGATCCAAATTTAGTGAGACCAAATTAACTGGATATAGTACAAGAAGTAGTATGTTGTGTGAAATTTTCAAATCCATATATGAAATATTTCGCGTGTGGAATTATCTACAAGTTTTCTCTCTAGAATAAGACATAATTCCACAAGATATACCATTTTTTCTATAACTCCATTTATTTGATGTTCCAAGAAGTGAACCTTGGGGAAATTGTAGAAAAGACATTGAATAATATTGTGTACAATTTTCATACCTTTATTCATTACAGGTACATAGTTATGCTTGTTGAAATTTAGGGTTGTTGACTAATCCAAAAACTAGTCCTTCGAGACTAAGGTAAAGTTTGATGAAAGTGTTATTCTCTTTTTGTTGAAGTTTAGGAAGGTCTGAAGGTATGTGATCAAATAAACCAGGTCATCTACAAGATCAGAGGTATGTTTATATGCTTATTTTGAAGTTGCATCTTGGTTATTTCATGGAGCATGCTTGAGGCATGTCTTGGTGCGTTTTTGGTATATGTCTTGAGGTACATATTAGATGTATTGTACATGATGGTGGAGGGCTACTTGTTGAGATACATTTATGGTGCATTTATTGGTTTATTGGTATATGGTGTATGGAATGATATGGTATAGGATTGGTACATGGTACAATGTTAATGTACATGGTTGATGTGCATGGTTGGCACATGGTATGGTACAAGATTTATACTTGGTATGGTATATGTTTGTTGCATGATTGATGCACTTGTTATGGTATAGGTTTTGGTACAAATTGATATATGGTATAGGTTGGTACTTGGTTGAGACACATAACTTGTGATGGTATGTGGTGATCTTGGTACATTCTTTGTAGAGGCATGTGGTGGTGATGTTGGGTATATGGTTTGATATATGTTATTGGTGATCTTGGCATGATTTTCATGCGGTTGGGAGTGGCTATGTTTTCATGGATGAGACAGTGACAGTGGCAGTGACAATGACAGTGACAGGTTGGATACAGTGACTTGTTGACATTGATAGAGTTATAATGGAAGTATCAATTGTTTGGAACTTATATAAATCAGGGTGGTTGGAGGGGGAAAGGAAAGGGGTTTGTACCCTCCTTCTGGTTGGTTCCGAAGAATTAGAGAGTTGGATATTCCTTCAGGTTGGAGCCTGAGAACTAGGTGGTTGTATCCATTATCTAGTTGGAGTTGGATAACTCAGGGGGTTGTAGCCTCCTTCTGGTTAGAGCCAGAGAATTCAGGGAGTTGTAGCTTCCTTTAGGTTGGAGCCTAAGAATAGGAGGTTGGAGCCTCATTCCAGTTGCAGCTGGAGAATTGGAAGTTGGTTCTTCCTTGAATGTAATTCTTTGACATATAAGAAAATCATTCTGTGGTTTTCTCCTGCATTGGGTTTCCACATAAATATTGGTGTACTATGTATTTGTGGATGTGTCTATGATTTTTTATTATGCATTGATGGATGATAATGTTTATGATGCAATAATGTATTGAATGCATAACTGATAAACCATTGAATACTGCTGATAAAGTTAAAGAATACATATTGTGATTAAAATTGATATTAAGTGATCATACTGATTCATCTCCCCTCTTAGTATTCCAACAATTGGTATCAGAGCGAGGTTCCTTTAGGAAACAGTTTAACCACTGGAAGGAGATCATGGAATGCACTTAGAATGGAGTACCAATGTTTGATGGTCATAGTGGTCTAGAGTATGAGATATGGAGTAGAAGGATGAAAGTATGTTTAAAGGAACATGGATATGATATTTAGCAAAAAATTGTGACAAGATACAATGCTACAAGGAGACCTAAGACTGCAACCAAGAAGGAATTGAAGAAGAAAAACAAAATAGCAATGAATTCCATCATGGAAGGACTATGTGATTCAACAAAGGACAAAGTGGGTAAATTCTCATCAACGAACGAACTTTGGGACAAGCTACATAATATCTATTTTTATCCCATCATAGAATCAAAGAATGCCAAATAATATGCAGGTATAGAACAAGAAGAAATACACTCATAATGTCAGACATATTCATAAGAGGAAGAGTATGAAGAGGAAGAAGTTGATTATAGAGAACAATTGATCATTGCAATTGAATATCTAAGCACTGAAAGAAAAGAAAACAAGTCACTCCAAGTAGAACTGAAGAAGATGGAAGAATCACAAAACTCCAACACTAAAGAATTTGAGAAGACAATCATGATGCTAAAATTTTAGCTAGAAGAAGCCAGAAGGACTGAAGAAACTCTCAAGGATCAAAAGCATTATTTGGAAGAAAAAATAACAACACAAAATGAAGAAGCAGAAAATAGAGAGAATATACTGACATATCATCTCAAGGAAAGAACTAATGATGTAAATAATCTTGAAGCATATTTCATTCAATAAGAAATAAAACTTGAATATGAAATAATCACATTGAAAATCCAACTTGAAGAGGAAAAGAAAATAGAATAAGTCATGAGGAACTAGATGATGAAGAAAGAAGAAGAGGTGGAGAATCTTGAAGAAGAAGTTGTCATGTTGAGAGTAAAAGATTTCAAGCTCAACATGAATGTTGAATAGAAAGAAACATCCAAATCATCGGTTGAATAGAATCCCTCCAGTTTGTGAGAAATGAATAATGAAGAGAATCCAAAAACTTATGTAGAAGTCATCAAAGGTTCAATGAAGAAGGAAGAATGGAATTCCTTGAAGAAGAACATTCCATAAGTGCAAAAGACTCAAGAAAATGACTACAAAAGAAGATCCTCCACATTCAAGCCACAAAGAATCCTCAATCATGATCATGATCAACCAAGGATGGAACTCAAAAGTATTACACCATAAAGAAGATAATTCACTCCGAGGTATGTAAATTTCTTTTATGGTCATTGTTTTTATTGTACTAACTTTGGACATAAGGTTGTAGACTGCAGGGTTTATGAAATACATGTTCAAGAAATAAATACTTATGTGGTCCCACCTAATATTGAATGTTACAAATGCCACAACTATGGTCATATAGCTTGGAATTGTAGAAGTATGATAGTTCCATCCATAAAGAAAGAGGAAATTATCAAATATACTAAAATTTGGAAAATAAAAGAACAAGAAGAAGAGCAAGTGAATAAAGAACATAATTTAGAAATTAAAAGACTTTCCATAGTACGAGAAAGACAAGGAAAACAAGCAAAATAAGAATAGGTTCCAAGAACCATATTTTCAAAATCTGCAGCAGAGCATGATCATAATGAAGAGCAAGTAAAGAAAGAACAGGTTCCAGAGATCATAGGATTTGCAGTAGTGCGAGAAAGAAAAGAAGAGCAGGTAAATAAGGAACATGTTCAAGATATTGTAATTCCAGGAATTATAGAGCGATATTAATCCACAGGTAGAAAGAGAGAAGTCAAATTTCATAGGGATGATGAGTCTACAGATGAAGAGGAAGATGACACCACATCAGAGAATGTATTATTTTGAGCCATACGGCTTGGAGACTCCCAGGTAATATGAATATTAGACAAGGGGAGTCTATGCAGTCGCTGAGATAGATCAAAGAACCATCCTTCGAGCAACTTACAAAGTTTGAGTAGATAGACTCAAAGAATTAATTTAGCATAAGTATAGTATGACAAATTTATCATTTGGAAAATTACACAAGCAAAATTCTATGATTGTATTCAGAAAAAGATATCTTCAGCACAGGCTGTTCTAGATATGCAGAGTTTGGTTTACAGATAGAGAATACTAGTGGACATAGTTGAAATTTGATGATCAATTGTAACAATGAAGACTTCATGATGGTACAGTGACAGATGGGTCAACATTGTGGACATATGAGTAGCAGAGTCTTGGACAGTATGGAAAGAGATGGATTTGTAGATTGGTTCAAAGATTGATTCAAAGATTGGTTCAAAGAATGTTGGATGATTATTTTAATGCTTAAATTTTGAATGCTTAATATTGAATGATTTTTATATATGTCAGTTGATTTACACGAGGAGGCACCAATGGACAATAAATCAAAAAGGAAGCAGGTACATGAAGACCTACATTTATCTACACATCAACGTGCAATCAAATCATCAGAGAGAGAGATCCAAAAAGGAATATTAGTAGCATACAAACATGGAGACATACCCACATGGGAGTTACTCTTTTAACCATGATTGGTTAAAGTAGGTACAATTTTAGGAGGAGACATATCGAAATGGGGAGTTAATATTTTTTCAAAGGGAGAGAGCGAGTAATCAGAGGTATGAAGACAGGGGGTGTAGCCCCAAGGATAGTTTAGACTGGGGGAGAAACCCAAAGGATAGTGCAGACAGGGGGAGCAACCCCAAGGAGAGTTCAGTAAGGGGGAGAAACCCCAGAGGGAGATACCCTTTTCCATTGATGTCAAAGGACTAGAGATAGAAATATTGATGAGGAGAGATGATCACATGGAGCATGAACATGACTATCACATGGAGCATGAACATGACTAAGTGTTTCCATCAATGTTGGTGTTTCAATCAATGCCAAAGGGGGGATGTTTTTGTACAGTTGGTTTAGATTGATGTACATTTGGTTCAAATAGTTGGTTGTCATTGATTTAAACCCTTGGAGAGTGATATTGTATATTGATGTCAACCCTTAAAGATTTATTTCAACTCTTGAGTATGTTCGATAGCACATTTCGGTAGCCCCAGAGGTGTGGTTAAAAAACCTAAGTTTGTTTGAGGTATTTGGACATGAAGATCAGTGAATATGAATGTAAGACTATCATGGATGGTTAGTACATGTTGTGTCATTTCTGGTGATATGTGGTATGTCACATAACTCATCACTGTTAGGGAGATATGGTATTGTCAAGTTGGAGAACCATTTAAAGTAATCTAGAATCCCCTAGAAGGTCAACAAGAAGTCAATTACTCTAGAAGCTCCTAGAAATTCATCAAGGAGTTTACTAGTCAAACGGGTTGCAACTAGGAATTATTCACGGGTAAAGTTGTTGAAACAAGAAAATAATTAAAAAGTAATTAGTTACAAAAAGAAATTATGATTTGATTAATTATGGGTAAAGTAGTTGCAACAAGAATGTGGGTTAGCCCTAAAACAAGGAAGATGGGTAAAACAAATACAAGTTAGCCCCTAAAGGAATACAACAAGAAAATAATTAAAAATAAATTAGTTGCAACAAGAAATTATGAGTTGACTAATTATGGGTAAAGTAGTTGCAACAATAATGTGGGTTAGCCCTAAAACAAGGAAGATGGGTAAAACATTTACAAGATAACCCCTAAAGGAAGGCACTTGGGAAGTATAAATAAGAGATCAAGAGACTCCCATTAGCACCTATTGAGTATATTGAATATCTATACGTGAATGAGGTAACTAAGGAGATCTGAGGATAATTTCAGAGGGAAGGTGAAGTAAAGAAGGCCAAAAATCCAAGGGAGGATGCAATCTTTTAATGATGTGTTATAAGATATGTTATTTATAGGTCCTCTCACCATTTTTGCAATAACTGTTTTTTCCACATATATTTAGATAGAGAAAGTTGGAGGTTGTTGAAAACACATATCAAGGTACCTGTGTTATAAATTTCAGCTTATGGGTGTTGTTTTTTTGGAGATACACTCTATGGAAGATAAGGCTTTTGACTAGTCCTGAAACTAGTTTTAAACAAGTGTTCCGGGTAAAAAATCATAAGTTCTTCATAGAAGATCCAAATTTAGTGAGACCAAATGAATTGGATATATTACAGGAAGTAGTGTATTGTGTGAAATTTTCAGATCCATATATGAAATATTTCGCGCGTGGCATTCTCTACAACTTCGCTCTCTAGAATAAGCTAGAATTCAACAAGGTCTACCATTTTTTATATAACTCCATTTCCGGGATGTTCCAGGCATTGAAACTTGGAGGAATTTACCCCTCGAAGATAATTCACATTCATTATTCTCTCATTTTCAAGGAATGGAGTTCTCTCTCTATTTTTATGCTATTTTTGTTGTTTGGTGCATAACCCGTTATAGAAAAATTATTAGACAAGTTGAAAACTACACACATAGTTTTACTAGTTACTATGGGTTAAATACAATAGTTACACTAGTTGTTATGGATTAAATACAACAATTTCACTAGTTATTATGGATTAATTACATTAAGTACTTATATTATCAAGTGGTTGATAGTGGTTGAATATGGTGTTGGACAATTGGTTTAGATTGATGGACATTTGGTTTGGATAGTTGGTTGTCATTAATGTCAACCCATGGAGAGTAATATTGTAGATTGATGTCAACCCTTATATATTGATGTCAACCCTTGATTATGTCTGGTAGCCCATTCTGATAGCCCCAGAGGTGTGGTTAAGTAACCTGATTTTGTTCGAGGTATTTGGACATGAAGATCAGTGAATATGTAGGTAAGACTATCATGGATGGTTAGTACATGTCGTGTTGTTTTCGGTGATATGTGGTACGTCACATAACTCCTCACAGTTATGGCGACATGGCCTTGTGAAGTTGGAGAACCCTCTATAGTAATCCAGAATCCCGTAGAAGGTAAACACGAAGTCAATTATTCTAAAACTCCTAGAAAGTCATTAAGAAGTTTACTAGTCAAAGTGGTTGCAACTGGGAGTTAATCATGGATAAATTTGTTGAAATAAGAAAAGAATTAAAAAGTAATTAGTTACAACAAGAAATTATGAGTTGACTAATTATGGGTAAATTAGGTGCAACAAGAATGTGGGTTAGCCCTAAAACAAGGAAGATGGGTAAAATAGTTACAAATTAGCCCCTAAAGGAAGACAACAAGAAAATAATTAAAAATAAATTAGTTGCAACAAGAAATTATGAGTTGACTAATTATGGGTAAAGTAATTGCAACAATAATGTGGGTTATCCCTAAAACAAGGAAGATGGGTAAAACAGTTACAAGACAACCCCTAAAGGAAGGCACTTGGGAAGTATAACTAAGAGATCAAGAGACTCCCATTAGCACCTATTGAGTATATTGGATATCTATAAGTGAATGAGTTAACCAAGGATCTATGAGGATAATTTCAGAGGGAATATTGGCGTAGGCCTATTTTGGGAGAAGGATCTATTTTTGGGCACAGGCATAATTTTGGAAGAGAAGACCTAATTATTTTAATGATGTGTTCTAAGTTATGTTATTTACAGGTCATCTCACCATTTTTGAAATAAATAGTTTTTATACAATGATTCAGATAGCGAAAATCAGAGGTTGTTGAAAACACATATCAAGATACCTGTGTTGGAAATTTTAGTTTCTGGGTCATTGTATTTTGTGAGATACACTCTATGGAAGATAGGGCTTTTGACTAGTCCTGAAACTAGTTTTAAACAAGTGTTATGGGTAAAAAAATCATAACTTATTCATAGAAGATCCAAATTAAGTGAGACCAAATGAATTGGATATATTACAGGAAGTTGTATGCTTTGTGAAATTTTCAGATCCATATATGAAATATTTCGTGTGTGGCATGCTCTACAAGTTCGCTCTCTAGAATAAGACATAATTCAACAAAGTATACCATTTTTGTTATAACTCTATTTGCGGGATGTTCCAAGAAATGAAACTTGGAGGAATTCCAAAGAACACATTGAATAATATTGTGTACAATTTTCAGACCTTTATTCATTATAGGTACAGAGTTATGCTTGTTGAAAGTTAGGGTTGTTTACTAATCCAAAAACTAGTCCCGTGATACTAAGGTAAAGTTTGATGAAGATGTTATTCTCTTGTTGTTGAAGTTAAGGAAGGTCTGCAGGTTTGTGATCACATACACCAGGTCAACTATAGGATCAGAGGTATGTTTATATGCTTATTTGGAAGTTGCATATTATTGATTTTGTGGAGCATGCTTGAGGAATTTCTTGGTGAGTTTTTGGTATATGTCTTGTCGTATATATTGGTTGAGGTCTACTTGTTGAGATACATTGTTGGTGCATTTATTAGTTTATTGGTATATGATGTATGTCATGATATGGTATATGATTGGTACATGATATGGTATATGATTAGTACATGATATGGTGTTAATGTACATGGTTGATATACATGGTTGATGTGCATGGTTGGCACATGGTATGGTACAGGATTTGGTGCATCAACCATTTGATAAGTGCATCAATGGTATGGTATAGATTTGGTGCAAGTTGATGCACTTGTTATTGTACATGGTTAATGGTACAGGTTGTGGTACAGATTGATGCATGGTATAGGTTGGTACTTGGTTGAGACACATATCTTGTGATGGTATGTGGTGATCTTGGTACATGCTTGGTAGAGGCATGTGGTGGTGATATTGGGCATATTGTTTGATATATTCCATTGGAGATATTGGCATGAGTTGGATGCGGTTGGAAGTGGATATGGTTTTGTGGATGAGATAATGACAGTGGTAGTGACAATGACAATGACATGTTGGATACAGTGACAACTTGACAGAGACAGAGTGACAGTGGCAGTATTAGTTGTTTGGAACTTATAAATCAGGGTGGTTGGACATGACAAGGAAAGGGGGTTGTAACCTCCTTCCGATTGGTGCCGAAGAATCAAAGAGTTGGAGCTTCCTTCAGGTTGGATCCTGAAAAATAGGTGGTTGTAGCCACCTTTCGGTTGGATTTGAAGAACTTAGGGGGTTGTAACCTTCTTCTTGTTGGAGCCAAAGCATTTAGGGATTTGTAGCTTCCCTTAGGTTGGAGCATGATAATAGGAGGTTGGAGCCTCCTTCCAGTTGCAACTAGAGAATTGGAAGTTGGTGCTTCTTTGAATGTAATTCTTTGACATATAAGAAACACATTCTGTGGTTTTCTCCCGCATTGGGTTTCCATGTAAATATTGGTGTACTATGTATTTGTGGATGTGTCCATGATTGTTTATTATGCACTGATAGATTATAATGTTTATGATGCAATAATGTATTGAATGCATAACTGATAAACCATTGAATACTGCTAATAAAGTTAAAGAATACATATTGTGATTAAAATTGGTATTAAGTGCTCATACAGATTAACCCCCCTCTCATTATTCCAACATATGGTTCATTGTGATTGATTGTGGTTTACAATAGTTAACTATGCTTGATTATAAGGGATTTTTGTTGACTATGGTCAACACTGGTTGATTTTGTTGGACAATGTAGGGTTTTGTTGGCTATGGATGACTTTAGTTCATTATGGTTTAATTTGGTTGGTTGAATATGGTTGGATTCATTAAATATGGTAGGGCTTCGTTTTTTATGGTTGAGAATGTTCGAATTTGGTTCACAATCGTTTAATTTGGTTGAATTTGATTGATTATGGCTTACTACAAGTGAATGTGGTTGACTACTATTGAATTTTTTTAACTTTTATTCACTATGGTTGACTTTTGTCAATAATAATTGACTTTGGTTGACTATAATACACTATGGTTAATGTTTATTATGACTCTTAATAGTTGGTTATAGGTTGAATATGTTTGAATTTTATTAATCGTGCTTAAGTAAATGGTTGAGTTTAGTCACTATAGCAAGCTTTAGTTGATTTGTGTTGATTGTTGTTGACTTTGCATAATTTAGGTTGACATTTGATGATTATAGGTGACATTGGTTAACTATATTTCACTTTGTTTAACTAGAATTGACTTATTCTTGGTCAATTTTGGTTGACTACAGTTGACTTTGTTGAATATGGTAGAGTTTGTTTAGCTATGATTGACTACAATATATTTTGGTTTACTTTGGTTCATTGTAGGTCATTGTAGTTGTATTTTATTTAACTTTTGTTAACAATGTGTCTAAGATTGGTTGATGTGATTAGGTTGAATTTGGTTAATTATGGTTGAAAATGATTCACTAATGACTAGAGGTCATTGTACAATGACTATATTTGACTTTCAATTATTGTATTTAACTATGGTTGAATATGGTTGAGTATAATTGAATTTGGTAGACTATGGTTTATTATGGTGTACTTGAGTTGACTATGGTTGAATTGTATTGGTTATGGTTTATTTTTATTTATTATGGTTGATTATTGTTGAATATCGTTGATTTTGGTCATTCATGATAAGATATAATTGATCCTCGCTAACTTTAGTTGGCTACAAGTGATTATGATTCAATGTTATTGTTTATGGTTCATGATGGTTGACTCTAATTAAGTGGTTGATTATGGTTTACTCTTCTTTACTATGATTGAGATTGACTATTGATAAAATTTGATGGACTATCGTTAATTTTATCGAATATGGTAGGATTTTATCCTCTAATTAATTTACTTAATGTTTCTGTACTGGTTTTTACCTTTGTTGATTATGATTAACTTTAAATAATAATTATTTACTTAAATATTTACAATACATTATAATGGACCTTAATTAAATACAATTAGTTACAATATTTAATAATTAATTATTACCAAAGGAAAGAGACAAAGCTCTTTCACATGACAGTCGCAACTAGTATTTATCCCTAGCTCCACGCAAAGAGTTCTCTCACCCTCCTCAATTTCTTCCATTCTTCTATGTGGTCCCCAATGACGTTAGAAAGGTCATTATTTCCTTTTGTAGGTGTTTTGATCCATGAATCTACTGTTGATACTGAGAGGGGGGTGAATCAGTATCAAGTACAATTTAAAAACCTTTTTCAACTTATACTTAAACCATTCAATTATATCCAATGAGAAATGAACAATAGTATAAGAGTTACACCAATACACCACAATACACCA